>JAQSVH010000004.1:15611781-15622467 GCA_029448705.1 Adansonia digitata
GGAATTAAAATAGAGCCAATATTGTTAGGCTTGTTGGGCTTTGCCCTTTGGAGAGGCCTGAAATCTAGACCCACAATCAATGAAGCACGGACACACCGTGCAAGAGCATGTGCAAACGTTGGACGATCAAAATACAGTCAAGATATATTTGGATATGGCTAGCCAAGTAATGTTTTTATTCTTCAAAATATGAAATCAATTATGAGTGAAAACCCAAATACTAAGGAGATCAAATGCTTGACATCCATTATAAAAAAAATAGAAACAATAAGAACATAGAGTTAAAGGAAAAAGTGAAAGTCGAAAACAAATATCAATGTAAATATGTTATATGAATTGAGAATGACAAAAAGAAGATGGATGTGGCGCAAAACTAGATAAGTATGAAAAGAATCTTTGAATAATTTAGGGTATGATGATTTAAGACCTTTAGGTCTATGAGTTTAAGCAATTTGGGTTTTAAATATATATTTTTTATATCAAGTTTTTTAAATTAAAAAATTATTTACATATTAATATTTATTAAAAATATAAAATTTATATTTATTATATATTATAAATTTTTTATTATCTCATCCAATTGTATTCATGATAATTTTTTAAAATTATCATATTTTTATATTTATATCGTGTTGTACTTATATTACTAATCCTTAATTCTTAGCTCACAACGGAGGTGGATGTCCATCAAGAAACAAACAATTTGTGGGAATATATATATATATATATATATTAGCTTGTTTGAATTCGTGATGTCTAATTAACCAAGTGGTTGGAACAACTAATAAAAGTGATTTTCTAATCAGAATAAAATAAATAAACAGTACCATTTTCTTTTAATAATTGTCATCAAGAAATCTGATTCGTGAAGAGAAGTGAAAGAATTAACATACCATTTTGCCACCAATGAGAGAGATGGGGGGCCTTTGTGAGATTTGAAGCAGTGAAAAGGTAGAGGAAGGAAGCTAGAGGCTGAAGGGCATTTTCGTGGGGAGTAATAAGAGAAAAAGAGATCCTTGTTTCAGGGGTCATTAGAGGTTAAAATTTCTGGTTTTATTGGAGAAGAGAATTTGGAGGAGAAAATTTGTTGATTTTAGAACTTTTTTTTTTCCTCTATGTTTGGGTAATTTGATTTTGTCCACAAATTTCCCATGAATCTATGCTCAAAAGAAAAGCTGTTACTATTATTATTATTATTATTATTATTATTATTTTTCGAATTGATACGAATTTGGATAGATTGAATACTAAATTCTGATTCATTACGCGAGAGAAAATTATTTCCGTTATTTATGTTTATCTGGTTGAGTTAAATGTTCGGATGTTTTATTTTTCTAATTTTTACCTCAAAATGATTGGTCGAACGTTTTTAGAGATTCAAACCAGATTAATTCTAAGGTTGATTGGACTGCTATTTTTGCTGCAAAAGGAGTTTGGGCAGGAATAAGGGCACTTTGGTTGTTGAAAAGCGCGATCATCGCCAGACGAAAGGGTGCAAATTTGGCGATTTGATGGCCTAACTAGGACTATAGCTACAAAATTTTCTCAACAACTAGTCTTTCATCAGATAATTCCAGGACCATTTCTTTCATCCCATAATTGTTAAATTCCAGATCAAATCCGATATTGATATATTTATTTTATGTTTTATACGTAATTTAAAAAGTTAATTTTTTTATATATAATAAAAAGTTAATTTTTTTATATATTATAACTCGAGAATAAAAAAATAATAAATATTTAAATTTAAATTTTAAATTTATTATAAATTAAAATTTTATTCTTAGATAATATATAAACAGTGAGATTTTTTAAAATTAAAACTTATCTAGGAGTGCTTTTGACCTAATAAGTTCAGCACAAAACGAGTGCAGATTGAGTTTGAAGCAACCAGATATATAATTTCTAGAAAAAAAAAATTGAGAATACAAGCAAAATCAATGAAAGCTTGGGGACTGAAGATCAGGTTTTTTCATGAAGCAAAAGAGTAGAGGATATTATATAGTTTGCTTTGTACCCAAGGCTTCTTAAGAAACCATTAAAAAAAAAAAAAAGGAAATTCGAAAATCTCTGTTCCAGTTGTCAAGCTTTTCTATCAGCCCTTGATGATAATTTAGCAGTTAAGTTAGAAAACCCTCTTCAGTCATCCGCAGTGTCAGCAGAGGAGGATAAGAGAGTAAAATGCAACTTTCTAAAATTAAAGAAGTAAAAGCCGAAAGGTTCGCCTTTCCCACCAAAATTTCTGTAGTCAGAGGATGATTGGAATCTCAATGCCAAATATGCAAAGATTAGACGATAAAGAATTACACGTCACATTTACTATACGGTAATATATATTATTTAAACATAATCATTTTATTAAAAAATTAATTATTTATTACTTGAATTATTAATCTGTCTTAAATTATCATTAATGTTTTCTTAATTATATAATTTCCATTAAAGATTTTTTTTGGGGTTTCAAAATCCAAAAAATATATATTTTTATGACTACTAAAAATCATATATTATTTATGTAGTTTTTGATTGAACTCGATATTATAAGTTAAGTGAGACAAATAATTTATTTTAAAATTTAGAAAAAAAATTAAATAAATTATAATGTCAAATTATTATTTATAATAAAATCATTCATGTATTATTATTTTTATATAATGAATATATAAAAAATACTTAAATCTTATTTAAATAACTATCAACTTCTTTTTAAAGAAATAATTATAAAATAATTTCTTTTAATCTTTCAAAATATTTAGTTAAATATTGAGTTAAGTTAATAATCGGTCGTGAAGAAGATTTTAATAATTCTCTGTGGGCCTTGGCCCATTTAATCCTTCTCTTAAAGGAAAAAGCAAGCGCCAGACTTATCCTATGACTTGCAATGACAAGAAACCACGTAATCAATTCCACTAATTACAATAGTTTACTCATAAACACCGAAACTAATCCCAATTTCAAAAATTCAATTTCCCACTAAAACGAAACGTCCGTTACTAACCGACCAATAAGTCAAAAACCCACCTCCATCTGCCTCCAACTAACGGAAACCGTTAACTCCTCTATAAAAACGAAAATCCAATCGATAAAATTCATTCTTGGTTCTTATAGTTTTATATTCTAAAGGACATTTTCCCTCTCTAACTTTCTATCCCTTTCCCAAGAAAATGAGAGAAATCCTCCACATCCAAGGTGGCCAATGCGGCAACCAAATAGGAGCCAAGTTTTGGGAAGTCGTCTGCGCTGAACATGGCATCGACTCAACGGGCCGATACCATGGCGATTCGGAGCTCCAGCTAGAGCGCATCAACGTCTACTATAACGAAGCAAGTTGCGGCCGCTTTGTTCCCCGCGCCGTCTTAATGGATCTGGAACCCGGTACCATGGATAGCCTAAGATCTGGCCCTTACGGACAAATTTTCCGACCCGACAACTTCGTTTTTGGGCAGTCCGGAGCTGGAAACAATTGGGCTAAGGGACATTATACCGAAGGAGCCGAGCTTATCGATTCCGTTCTTGACGTCGTCAGAAAAGAAGCCGAGAATTGTGATTGCTTGCAAGGTAATTTTTTTCCCTTTTTTTTCCTTTCTTTTTTTGATTGGTTAATGTAAAGGTTCCTTTCAAAGAGTAACACTGGTTTATCTTCAATTTGGGCCTGTTTGGTTACAGGGTTCCAGGTATGCCATTCCTTGGGGGGAGGAACGGGTTCAGGAATGGGAACGTTGTTGATATCCAAGATAAGGGAAGAGTATCCGGATCGAATGATGCTTACATTTTCGGTGTTCCCATCTCCTAAGGTTTCAGATACTGTTGTTGAGCCTTACAATGCAACGCTCTCCGTTCATCAGCTGGTGGAAAATGCGGATGAGTGTATGGTTCTTGATAATGAAGCTCTCTATGATATCTGCTTCCGTACCCTCAAGCTCACTACTCCAAGTTGTAAGTATTTCTTCGGTTTTCTTGCAAATGAAGTTTCCTTTGATTGGTTGTTCTGTTAGCTTTTGACGTTTTGAATTTGTTTAGTTGGTGAGAAATGAGATATATTGACAATTTAGTATAATATTTTTTGGCAAGTAACTAGATATTACATGAATACACATTGTTTATGACTATTTGGTAAAGAATATTTGGATGGTTGTTTGCCGGTGCCTTGTGTATTTGGTTTTGGTTGATAATCATGTCTTGTTTTGATGAATCCCAACTTCGTACGTCTATAATTACAACCGTATCTGCGATAGTTTTCTTGTCAAAACTAGGAACCAACGGCTTTTGTGGTCATGGGATGACAATATTAGCTGCTTCCTTATGGATCTTGTTGCGTCAGTTATGTGTGATTGAAAGTGAAATTTCAATATAAGATCCATAAGCTTCTCATTTAGGTTCCACTTTGGGAATCTTAAAAACTGTGAAATATGAGCCCATTTTTCTGTTTATTGATGGTAAGGTATAATAAGCCACATGAATCTTAGATTCTCTTCTCTGTCTCTACAATGTAATTGCAATACAACTGGGATTCACATGGGTCTCACTTTCTAGAGCATTTTACTTAAGGTAGAGATTGGATTAAGAATTTGGTTTTGTCGGTTTGGGAATGTCTGGGTAAGTTCTGATTACATAATTAGAGTATGGTACTTATAAGCAATATACTATAATACGTTTGGCACATGGTTCACTAATCAGTAATCATTGTGATTAGTTTATGATAAGTTTCTCATTGAGGCTAACATTTTAGTGAAGCTGTTGGACTATTAGTATTGTTTTGATTGATGGAAGAGTTACCCTTTGCACGCATACAGTTACGAATTCACATGGGTTTCACTTTCGTAGGCTTTTGGCAGATAATTTACGCAGATTATGCTGGATGAATTGTAGTATGTTTGAAAAATAACTATATAATGACATTGCATTTTATCAAATAGGGCTTTCTATTTGAAATGCTTGTATAAAGCAAAGCAAATTTCTTTTTTGTATCTTTAAAAAAACGAAAATGAAAACACAGTTTTTTGGGTTTTCAGTTTGATGCAACAATGCATGCCATCTACTGGGTGTCAATACTCATTTCCTTCTTTTTTGTATGGAAACTAATTTGCAATATTTGGTGTTCAGTTGGAGATCTCAACCACCTAATTTCTGCCACCATGAGTGGTGTTACATGCTGCCTTCGCTTCCCGGGTCAGCTGAACTCAGACCTCCGCAAGCTAGCTGTAAACCTTATCCCATTCCCTCGGCTACATTTCTTCATGGTCGGATTTGCACCTCTCACGTCTCGTGGTTCCCAGCAGTACAGAGCCCTAACTGTCCCTGAACTAACTCAGCAAATGTGGGATGCCAAGAACATGATGTGTGCTGCTGATCCTCGACATGGTCGATACCTCACAGCATCAGCTGTGTTCCGTGGCAAGATGAGCACGAAAGAGGTTGATGAGCAGATGATCAATGTGCAAAACAAGAACTCATCATACTTTGTTGAATGGATCCCAAACAATGTGAAGTCCACCGTTTGTGACATCCCTCCAATCGGCTTGAAGATGGCATCCACATTTATTGGGAACTCTACTTCAATCCAGGAGATGTTCAGGAGAGTCAGCGAGCAATTCACCGCCATGTTCAGAAGGAAGGCTTTCTTGCATTGGTACACTGGGGAGGGGATGGATGAGATGGAGTTCACAGAAGCTGAGAGCAACATGAATGATTTGGTGTCAGAGTACCAACAATACCAGGATGCAACTGCGGATGATGATGAGTACGAGGAAGAAGAGGAATATGGGGAAGAGGCTTAAAACATGGAATATCCTTGCTCCTGTATTGTTGTTTTTCGTTGTGCTTTTGTGCATTTGGAGTCTGTTGATGCAATTTCGCATTGCTTGTTTCTGGTGTTTGGATAAACTGTATTGTTAATTTTCTCCAGGACCTTTTACTGCCTTTACAACTTAACAGAGTACTTTGCATTGCTGTTTTGTTGTTTACCAGTAATTTCGGCTGTCAGGTTCGCTCGCAAATTCAGCTTCCATTTGAATGTAAATGTTAAGCTGCGAGCCCACGTATTAACAATATTGTCAGCTTGCAGTTATTGGTTTCATGAATTCCTGATTTTGACCAACCCCATTATTTAAAATTTGACAATATTTGTGTTATGTTTTTTTAAATATTTTATATTTGATATGAATTTTGATACATTAATAATTTATATTATATAAATTTTAAGATATTTATTTATGTAGTGTTTTAATTATTTTATCCTATCATTATTTCCTTTGTATAAATAATGCCAGGAATCTACGTACTTGATATTTGAGTTTAAAATATTATCTTAAGCAACATTATCCTCAATCAAATCTTAAACATTGTCTGAAAAAGTCATGGTTCCAACCTAGACCTGGGGAATTGTAAGAACCACAATGTCAAGACATTTCGACTTCAAATTTTCATAATATCAATTACAACAATATCTAATGACCATAAATTGGCAAGCTTTGTTTGCTTGAAATACTGTTAATATTAAAAATGGCATCTCTTCAAGCTACATCTTAATGTAACTCCAAACTACAAATTTCTCTACGGGTTTACTAGTGATACTAGAGGAAACTCGCATTGACTTTGTTACAATTTATGTTAATAATACCTCCGCTGCCCCTATTGGGTGAATTGGGCGGATGTCAAATTTTCATACTTTTCAAGATTCGCTACATGTGCAAACAACACGTATGTACAAATATGCCATGATCATCCTCGAGTCAAATCAATACCTGTGTGAGGGTTTCTCGGATCCACAGGCTGTGAACCAGGCCAAGCATTCATAGAATGGGAAGTGAGATTTTGAGTTGAAGGTACGCTTCTTGTTGGCATAGCTGCTTTACTGCTGAGCTGGGGCACAGTATCCTCACTGCCTGTTGGGCTAGCCAGCTGCTTGTTCTTGGTTTTTGATCCCCCGTAAACAAAACTGCATACCACAAGCTGCCACAAGTGCCTATTGTATTAGAAATTTCGGATGCACAAAGATTCATGTTGTAGCCTATTTAACTCAATCGTACGAGGCACAGATGTGCAAACACGATCCATGTTGCATAACATCAACATATCACATCACAAAGCATGCTTGTACCCCTATTCAAACTAACTCGTTCCAGCCAGCAGTTACCGAAAACTTCAAACTAGAATATGAAGGTTCCCTTTTTATATGCATGCAAAAATAAGACCCTAGTTAGATTCACCTGATCTTACCAACCACTCAACCATGCACATCACCGCTCTGCACTTCATAGGATAAAACAAATAAAATGCACGCTACATGCACGAGTGTGCTTTACGACTATGCCCAATCTTTTTTTTTTTGGGGAGGGGGGACTATTTTCAAAATTAAAAGTCAACAATACCAATGAAGACACGCATGCTCATGCTACAAAGTTCAAAACAACATGCGTAAGCATCTTAAGTAAATTTTGGAGAAACTCAAAGGATACCTGAACTAGGCTTGATGCTATCAATGTTGCAATCCCACCACCTATGACATGACCATCAGGAGTAGAGAGAGAAGCACTTATGCCACCTATTCGACTATGTGGTCCACCATCCTCAGCGAGCAAGTAAGAACCCGACAAGCATAATATCTCAAAATGGCCCTAAAACAGCTAAAATGGATTCAATAAGTTCCTTCCAAGCTGCACAAATATCACTGAAGGTTCAAAATGATAACATAAAATAGAAAGTTAATTGGGTCTCCAAAACTTGCTTACGCTAATAATGCCAGGTTAAACTTACAGAAATTAAAAACTTGTTTCTTTGTCAAAGATTAAATAGATCCAAGAAAGATACTTTGCCAAATCAACTAAGGAAACATTGTAAGCTAAATGTAGGCCATCCAAAACGCACTTGCACGTTGCTTGCAGAAACTAGCACCTTGTCTAGAAGTGCCCAGGCCTATGTAAATGCTGACATTTAAAATCAAGCCCAAAATCCATCCCAGAAATTAAATTTTTGGAGTCCTATGCACTCACAAGTAATACTAACTAAGCAAATAACCTTTGCAATTACTGTGATCGATAACCATATATTACATCACAGTTTAATCAGCACGAAGTCCATGTACAATCATACAAAGCACGCGCACACACACACAAAAAAGAACCTAACTAATACATAATTCAGGCTACTACTATGGCTTTGCATTAATGTGCCACATTTCAAACTGCAAGTTTAAGAACTTACAATAAAGAAGCTAGCAAGACATTTGGGTAGCAAAAACTCAATGGCAGACAAAATTTCACATTTTTTTTTTTTTGTTAAACAGAACTAAAGAAGCATCAAGTCCACAACCTCATATGTCACAGCAGGAATAGAAGATGCAGGCTGACGTAGAGTTACTGAGGACACCGTGCCATTGCCTGATAAGATGCAGACAGCCCGTGACCTTTGTTGTGAAAAGGACAACATTTTTGCTACAATGTCCTGAAAAAGAAGATACAAATATGCACGTCCCCAAGTCAAGCGGTAGTCCTACATGCCTAGGAAATTGCAGATGCTATTTGCAACTAAATCACATAAGTAAACAAATTAATGTTAATTTGAATCATAATGGGAGACTCATGTCCCTTATACACTAATTCATCAGGGCTCTTTTTTACTTAGTGAGAACTACTCCTCAACCCATGATTCAGAAGTGGAAAAATAGTCATGCCACTATGAAGTGCTGTGGAAGTTACCATTATGCAGAGAAGGGCCCTTTTGAACAAGTAGAACGATGTTGTCCTAACATTCACTCACCACTAAATGATTTAGTCATTAAACGCTGGTTTACAAGAGAACTTCAACAACAAGGTTCTCTTATTAGGAAAGCATCACAAGAAAGGACAGTAATGCAGTGCAGCAGTTAGCAAATGTGCCAATATAGTAGCCCTCATCTATACCTTTTCTAATTCATATCATCTAGAAAACAATTCTGCTGGAAATTGACATGCTTGTAATCTCCATATACATACACACAACTCCATGCGCCGTAAACTTTGATCCGTATTTGTGTATTAGCATAGGGTTAGTCACGCGTGTTGCCCATCCATTGCAGCCTTCTTACTCTCAAAATCATATGAAGAAGATGAGGATCACAATTCAATCCATATTAAAGTTCACAAGAATTACAAACTCCAACCAAATCCTAGAAAGCAAAAACTACAGGCTCGGTAATGCAAGTTTTGCAGAAAAGACCTGTGTTCAAGTCATCTGTCTTAGCAGCTGTTCTACATTAAACATATTCTCATGCACACATTTAACTACAAAAAGAAGTAATTGTGTATTAAATATGAGATGAACTAGAAGGATCTATCATACCTCTCCTATTCCAACGGTGATCACATGAGGAGAAAAGGCCTGCCCTGCCGAACTGTTCATCCATTCGCCTATCAGAAACGACTGAACCTTTAAAGGCAAATCGAGAAACAAAGCAGCACATATTCTCAATGCAGGTACATGCAAAAGCATTTCTAATTCTGCTTAGCAATAAATTCCAAAAATTCTAGCCTATCCTCATAATTTTTATAATCTAAGTATGAGTAGAGGCAGTCATTGGAATTAGCGCAAAAAACCATGAATCAAGTTTAGCTCACAAATGGGCATGTATAAATTTAAGGACAAGCGATCCCCTCCCTTCCCAAAAGAGTATTATCATTTTAGAAAAAAAGGATAGTAAACGGTGTAATAATAATATACAAATACCATAATAGACGATATCAAAGATGAATAGCACTCAGATCACTTAGTACGACAGTAAAATCAAAGCAGAAAGGGATGTAATTATGCCCCAGGAAAACATTTTAGTTGCACTCCGAGTGAAAAACATCAAAACCCAACCAAAAAAAAAAAATCTAACCTAGAGCTGCTAATTGCTGTTTCCACCCAGTCCCAGGAGGCCGGCCTCTGCTTCTTTTTTGGCCAGAACCATCTGATCCTGATGAAGTTTTAGGCTTGGCAGGCATAGGCAAAAGTCCCAATGAAACCTGCCCGTCAGGAGCATATTTTCGGGGCCTCCCTCTCTTCTTCTTTACCGGCTCGCCGGGTGGCAGCCCAGAGGACTCACCCATGTTAATGCCATGAGGAAAACTGACATTTTTAGGCTCCCCTGTAAATGTTGATCCAACATTTGACTGCAACGGAACCTGAGGGTTAGACAAGGGCCTGAACCCGAACCCTGGTTGAGAATGAAATGCTGCTATGCCAGAGTGTGTTGCTGATCCAGAACTAGACCCACCAACCCCTCTATGAATATAGCAAGGAGCTGACCGGCCTGATAATGCCATAGTTTCTTCTCTCCCATCCATGCATCTATTATAATGGGATGAACCACAATTTAAAGGAGAGAAAAAAAAAAAAAGACTTCCTTTTGCTACCTAAAGCTTTTATATTTAAAACCCTTTAACCCCAAATACTGAACTGAACCAAAATTGTAACAAGAAGATGCAGAAAAAAGGAAGTTTTAAGAAAAGGGTTTTGCCAGGGTTTTTCCACAAGTTTGAGAAAATACTCTAACAAAAAACAAGTGCAGAATTTGAAATCATTGCTTCCTAGTAACCCCTTCTTAACCCTAAATCCTCTAGAGCAAACAGAATAACGATCCAACGCCGGATTTTCAGGGTTCCTTTTTAAATGAGTAAAATTTCAAGGACCCAAAGAAGCTTAAATCGAAACCCAGATAAACACGAG
>JAQSVH010000004.1:15630230-15644448 GCA_029448705.1 Adansonia digitata
GACTTCTCTTAATTTCATAAAGTACAACATTATTATATCCATGATCTAAAAAAATATTAATTTGTCATTGGATTTAACAATTCGATATTTGCCAGCAAAACTTGTACTTGTTTATTTAGTTGTAATTTTGGATCAACAAACTCTATCACTGTGATCAGAAAAAAGCTTAAAAAAAATTTTGAGGGGCAAGCATTGGCAAGTCGATAAGGTGGTTGAACTCTGAAAAATCATTAAAAGATTGGACATCTGATCTAAGGATCAAATTAGGTGGTTTAATAATAATAAGATGAAAAAAAATGATGAGAGGAGATGGCAAAGCTTCAATAATTGGAGGGATGAGAGATTTAATCTGTCTGGCCCCTTGTTCCAGCCCCTCACATCACAAACAAATAGTTTGCTTACTTGCTGGAATCCAATCAACATCAGTACTATCCCAATTGAGTATCAAATATAATATGCGTTAAATACGAATATATTTAATTTTTAAAAAAAAATTTCACACACATATATATATTTAAAGTATTTTATCTCGTACTTATATTTAAATAAATGTCAAACATTTAAAAAAATAAAAAAATCCGTGTAATTAAAATAGTATATATTACCAACTTATATATATATATTCAAGGTGAAGGATATAAACTGCTACAGATACTGCCATTATTTGCTGCAAGAATTGATAATAGAGTAATGGAGCGAATTATTAAAAGGCAAGTTTCACATGCCATTATTTGCTGCAAGAATTGATAATAGAGTAATGAAGCTATTTGTTCAAAAGCAAGTTCCACTAAAAAAATATGTAAAATGGTTAAAGCAATCTTCAATCCTTTGTCCCTACCCGCACGTAAACATTTTGCCTACATATTTTATATCTATTTCACGTATATTAAAAATATGAATATGATAATAGAATTTTTTAAATATATTAAAAAATTTTAATAAAATTAAATATATTTATATCAAATATATACTGACATTCAACACTTATTTTTGAATCTAAATCACGTAAGTTTTAAGTATTATAGTAAAGCTTTAGTGATTTTTATCAAAATCCTTAACTATGAGAAAATAAGTAAAACGGTCGCCGGTTTCCGGATACAGAAAAGATGTCAACTTATTATCTCGAAAGCCACCACTCTAGCTTTAATAATAATAATATTTTTATTATTATCATAATCATTATTATTATTATTATTATTATCATTATTATTTGTTATACACAATGATTAACAATTAACTAGGCTGAAAGCTCAAATAAGATTTAGTCATCAATGAATAGAATTAACAAATTAGAAAATGAAAATTCTAATCATTGTCAGTTATATAAATTTTGAAGTGCAAAATAAAAGATGCTTATTATTGAACCTTAAATCATATTATGATACCAATAATTTTATTTTATTTTTCATGTTATTTTTTCTTTCTCCTCATTCTCTCTAAAATATTTAAAACGCATTTCGGAAATCTAACCTCAATGTCCCTTTAACTATTTTATTTTGCAAGTTCCTTGTTTTTTAAGTAATCCTCTTTCTGAACTCTCCTCTGACAATTTAAAAAGACCATCAACAGCAATTTCACGCAACTCACATTTCGGGTGGTATGGCTGCCCATCAGGTCATGGCTACCACATTCCATCTACACTAATTGCTCGGAAATATGGGTGGAACAAGGAGAAATTTGTTGCCGAAGTCAATGAGATGTCGATTGGTGCACCTAATTTCTACCAATAGGAGAGGGGAAAAAAAAAAAAAAGCCCAAAAGTAGTACTGACCGCCCATCATCATTGCAACCAACGACCTATCTTAACCACGACAAACAGAATTAGACGTCTTGATGATCATTTGAAACAACTCCGCTGCTTAGCTGCTGATTGTAAAAGGTATAGTGTCCACTCTTTCTCACATTCGATGTACGTTGTTGGCAATCGGGCTGCCAGAACTCGAAGTTAGTTCATATGACTAATAGAACTTGAAATTCGAATTTTAATATCTATAATCCTTTATCTCATTTTTAGATTCTGACATCCTTGATTAAAAAAAAAAAAAAAAGCGCCCAAGACAAATATTACAGATGAGAGAGACCCATTACTCTGCTACTTATCCTATTTTTTTCTTAAAAATTAATATTTTCTGATATAATATATAATTATTAAATAAATCCAAAAATAAATTTATTAATTCATAAATAAAATATCTGAATCAAAATTCAAATCAATATATTAAAACCATACCAAGTGGAACAAAATATGAGATGAATAGGATTTTATTCGCTCTCAAGCAAATAATTAACTTTGGCTACAAATTTCATAATAAAATTAAACTACTTCATATTTGTCTGAGATTAATAAGAAACTTAACGTTAAAATGCAACTTCACGTAGACTTGATAATTTTGAATACAATATGAAAATATGATATGAATACGACACATTTACTAAACACGAAATCAATGTAATACAAGGAACTAGGAAGCACCAAACTAGAATTAGGAGTTTTAAACTATACATCTATAGTGATCATGTGGTTGTCCAATGCGGACCCCCCTTCCATATTTTCTTTCAGTTTTTTCTCCTGCTTTTGCTATACAATAAATGGAACAATTATCATCACGAATCATATGAAGAATATTGAGAAGTGTATAATTTTTTGGGGGTTACCAGAAAATACTATCATCAGTTGCTATAGAGGTGGATGGGTCATCTTCTTCCTCCTCCATCTCCGGCTTTGGCTCTCCGGATCCAAATTCAGATGACTCTATATCAGCAAGGTTCTTTAGGTCAACAATTGAAAGCTCGTCTAGTCGCCTTACCACCAAGTCTGCAGCCACAAGCTCATAGACACGATGCCTGTTGGCAACAGCCACACACTTCATCCGTGCATCATGGGCCGCCTCAATGGTCTGATTAGAGTTCCCAAATACAATGCAGCGCTCAGCTATGAATTCTAGAAGCTGTGCAGCATATACAAACATCTCTGGATCAGGTTTGCCCCGACAAACATCCTCTGATGCCACAATGGCACTGAAGCACCCTTCGATGCCAATTGTTCTGATCGCCGCCTCCAGATTTTTTCTTGGTCGAGTAGAGACCAAAGCCATTGGTATTTTGTAATGCATCAAAACATCCACAAACTCGCTAGAACCGGCACAGAATCTATACACCCCACCTTGTAAAGCTTGGTGAATTTCTTCCTTCCTTGCAGCCATTCTTTTCACAGATGCAGGGTCTCTAGACCAACACAGAATTTCAGAAATTGCTTGCTCGTTCTTCATCCCTTCTATTCTTCTGAGCGTAAAGGCTGGAAGTGGGGATCTGCCTTCCTCTTCAGCGAGAGCCAACCAGGCTTGTTTCTCAAGCTCAGGGTTGTCTTTAATTATAACCCCTTCCCACTCAAATATAGCAGCTAACCAACCACAACCCATCCTTTCTTGACGAAGCAGGGGATTATGTAAGGAGGGCTTATCAGCTCTATTCTCTGGTGGCCACAAGTCGGGTTTTTGACCTATACCAGCATCGATTTCCTCCTTCCATTTCCTTGGAGTTCTTTCTTCCTCTCTATACGCATGCACCTCCTTTGTCAGTTCTATTGCATGAGCCTCTACCTCTGAATTAACAAACCTATCGACTTTCAATCTTGGTAAAGGAGGTGAAAGAACAATTCTTCTACCAGTAAATTCTGTAACTCGGAATCGATAATTACTCGATTTCTGTTTGGAGGAACAGTTCCTAACAGAAATTCTACCAGGCAAAAGACTACGGCCAAGAAGAGATGTTGTTGCGATTGACTCCAGCACCGCCATATTCCACCAAAATTGTAACTTGACAATTTCCCCTTATAACACCTGATCCTTCAAAGTTCTTTCAGTAACCACACAATCCAACCAAAAAAAGAAAAAACCAACGAAAACTATTCAACAAGTGATTCTCGATTAAGAACCAGAAAAGATTCAACTTTCCTCGAATTTGCACGCAATTCACGAATTCAACATCCCAAAACACCAAAGATTGAAGTCAAACGAGCAAGCTATTGGGAAAAAGCTGCAGAAAGTAAGTTTCTCAAAATGATTCTCTTTGACCATAAAAGGGTAAAGAATAATACAGCTTCTCAAACAAAAAAATTGCCAACTTTACCATCAAGCAACTACCTCTAACATCCCCTTCAAGTCAAACTAAGCATAACCCAAAACCCACAACAATCCAAATTCTAAAATTAAACAGAAAAAAAGGATGAAAAGCAATACATATAAAAAAAAAAAAAAAACCCAGAAAAACAAATTTCAGTAAAATGCTAAAAGAAATGGAAAATTACTCAATTATTATTATTATTATTATTATTATTATTATAACTACTACAAATTGAAGTAGAAAAAAGAATGAAGAAGAACCTGGGAAACGAAAGGAGCGAACACCAATATGAGAGAAAGAAACAGAAAGAAAGAAATCTAGTTTCTTAATTAAGGATCAGTGAATCTCCCCCCTTATTTGTTTCTTGAAAAAGAAGAAGTTGATTTCTTTTTTCCTTCTTTTAATTTCTTTAGTTCTTTCTTTGCCGTGCGTATTTCTTTCTGTGGCGTGTGTGGTTTATAATAATAATAAAATAAATAAAATAAAAACATTGATCTTTATATAAAGGAGTGAAGAAGAACAGCGGTGAAAGCGACCGGCTGGTAGTACACCTGTCGGTCATCAAACATTCCATTTCGTTATTCATTTGTTTCATGCTTTTTCCATGCAAATTTCCTTTTCTTACCTTCCCAGTTTTGGCATGGGATGGAATAGCCGGTGTTACTGGCTTACTGGTTTATCTGCTATTTATATATTAGCCAGAAATATATTAGAAATATATTAATATTAGAAATTTCTTTTCATGTCATGTTTCGTGTTTATTTTTTATATTAATTATTTAAATTTAAATAAAATATAAATTATTAAATGTATTAATATTAAATTAATTTATCAAAAATATAACAGAAAATAATCTCTCCTTTAGAACTCTTTTAGCAAATGACCCAAACGAGAGTTGTTACTTATTACTTACCAATTAAAATTGCAATTACAATTCACATTTTTATTGCTTATAAAGAGAAAATAGAGTTATTGATGTTCTTCCACTTCAGAGGCACGTTGATCTGTGGATAAGATAGGCATAAATCATTCTTAAAACACGTGTAGCTTCAGGGAAGAGAAGACAAGAACACAATCTTTTCCTCACATTGTTTGCAGAGGAAAACATGTGGGATTTCTTCATTATTTGGGATTTTAACACACCTCGTATGCTGCCAAACTTCACAAATGTCACACGAGATCAACCGTTCGCCATCATCTTCTTTGGCTCCACAAGGGCAATCCACGATCCGACCACTGTTTAATCCACTTTCATAGATCATTGCCTCGTCCATGGCCCCTGTCTGATCTTCGTTGCCGCCCAGGAAAACAAGTTTCTGACCACTTTCGACCGATCCCAACACCAAATCTGATCCTTTGACACTCAAATTCACTATGGTTTCCGCGACGAAACCCCTCAGTCTCCAATACACTTCTCTGAAACTCTTCTCGACCTCTAGCTTTAGGTCATTGAACGTACCATTTTCTTTTAAACAGACACATTCACAAGGTGGCATTGGCTTCTTTGACCCTTCATCAATCTTTTCATTGTTTTTCAATATAACTGTACATAAGAGCTTCAGTTCTTTCCCATTCATTTCTGATTTGACTGTCATGGAAAGTTCTTCTGTATATTCTTTGACAAGGAATTTGGTGTCGAGAATTATCCTGGCTGCCATTGGTATTGCTGAAAAAACCCCTGCGCTCAATGTTGGCTTCTGATCTTTCAGAACATGGTTGTAAAAATATGAAAGGTCCTTCATTAGTTGAGCCTTTGTAATCTTAGATTTAGGCTTTATTACCTTGGAATTGTTTAGAACGAGAGCTTCCGGGTTAGGAAATACAGTGGAAATATCTTCCAGGCAATATTCTAGCACTTTCGTTACTGGATTTAAGCAACGACGAACTAAGTAGTTTCCTACTATGTGGTTCCCAAGTGATTTGAGAACAAAATCTAGCAATCCTGTGTCACCAATGTAAGCTCGTGCAGCATCCCTTACTTCTTGCCTCGAAATCCACCTGAACTCGGCCCTTTTCAGAGCTTCGACAATCACCCGAGTGGCTGCTTCAACTCGCTTGTGTGACCATCTGCAGTTTGTCTCCGCCAGGATTGCCGGGTTGCATGAATCAATCGAATTTTCTTTTGGAAGCCGTGACTTCAGTTCTAACATGAAATGAAAAAGGTCACCGAGTGTCACCATCGGATGGTCAGATAATGCTTGGTACCTGGAGGAAATGACTGAAATGTCGTTGTAGGAAATGCTGAGATGATGATTTAGCAAGCACAAAGGCATCCCTCGGATTGCTTCCATGGCTTTTTGATAAATTGGTTCAGTCACACCATAGCACCCGCGTCCAAACTTGTATCCCCAGCGACCGAACCATGGCTGGCCATATGCTACCGCGTAAAGCAACCTCAATTCCATGCTTCGTTTCTTCGATGTGTCATTCAAACTCACTTTCCTAAGGAATTATGCAAACGAAAATGTTGAAGTTTGATGTATTGGTATTGGAATTAAAAAGTAGTAATTCAAGAATTCAAGAACTCAAGATTTCGTCCATACAAAGGACGTGATCGTTTGTTTAAAAGCTAACCTGGCTTGCAATCCGATGCACAAACGATCCCAGAATTCCATGATCTGGTAGCCAGCCAAGTGCGAACCCATCTCCAAGCCATTGATACATAGTAAATGCCCAAATCCATTAGAATGAAAGACACCGTGCATTATATGGCCTTGTAATTCCAATAAATTGAACTTACCCTTTTCTGGACTTGGATCAATATCAATGTTGCTTTCATCAGTGCAGTTGAAAAATGCTGCTATGGTGTCTTTAGATGGTAGCAAGAAATGGTACTTCTTATTACAGATAAGATGGTGCCCCCAGCCTGAGCTATGACGAAAATTTTACTCACCTCATGAGAGATACAGGGAAAACAAGATGCTATTTGTTCTTGGTTAATGGTGCTTGAAAAACTACTCAACTTTAAGCGCAAGTCAAAACTCATCTCGTTTATGATAACATTTAACCTTGTAAAGACTGCCATTACATTCCCGTCATTGAATTTACAAATAACTTAAACTCAACTGTTAAAAAGAAAATCTAAAAAAAAAAATGGAAACCTAAAATATAATAATCATTGAGGTGCATATATATATATATATATATATTTCATCTCATAAAAGTAAATATGGTTAATGGATTTATAATGTATAAATCTAAATATGATTAATGAATCAGATAATTTCATCTCATAAAAGTAAAGTTATTTATATTTATTTTTAATTTTTTAATGAAGTGATATGATCTAATTCTCATTCACTAACAATGTGCGTATATAGACCTATATATAAGTATAGATTAGTATAATTAATTAAGATCTTTCGATGGAAGTCATTATATTTTGGGAAGAAAATTGAGTAATAATTATAGTTCACATTCTAACCGTATCCCTCAATTTCTATCATTAGATTAAGATTATGACTAAGCCTACGGTATTGTAGTTTAAATATACTAAAATGTGTAAACCCTCGTTAGATGACAGAAAAAATCATATGAAAAAAATGTCTTGAAAATAAGAAAGAATTATCTATAGCTAATATTTAAAGAAGTTTGAGTAATTATTCATATAATTAGTATAAATATTTGTGTCGCATTTGTTGTTTCTTTTTGTGCCTTATTATGCTCATATTTTGTTGTGTGGGTTTACCAAGAGCACAATAATTACTATAATAAATATAAAAGCATTAAGTAAAGAAAGGCATGGGAAATAATGAGTAGTTAAGATTAGAGAATTTGGACTTCACCAACATATTGGCAATGCTTGCAATGAAGGTTGATGGATGCCTCCACCGGTTCTTCAACGACAAACAAAAGCACATGCAATGGAGGATGGCGATGGACTTCAAGCTGAAACGACCAGCTCAACATTCCTTTAGTGTTATTGTTATTATTATTCTCCAGATGCCCATATTCAAGAAGTGATTTAACGTTCTCCCTGAAACAACCATCGAACTCAACAGGACAACCTTTCTCACCAAAGCTCTTGAACTTGAAAACCAACCTCTCTCCGCCTCTCCTCTTCCTGCTACCATCGCCACCCACGTCCAAATACGTCGACATTGATCGATCTTGAACAAAAAGAAATCTATGGAGTTTTCCGAGAACCCGATAACGTCCTTAGATACATATATATATACACACACACACACACACACAGAGAGAGATACACAGCTGGCTCACGCATGTCGTGCCTGGAAATAAATTTGGAGATGATTCAAAAGAGATCGTTTCGTAGTTATATATCGAATTTAAGGTAAGGGATATCGATGACTCATACTCACAATCTGCATGAATTGTTTCAAAAATTTTAACTTCCCCCCATGCAAATCTATCGTTGATAGCAATTTCAAGTTAATTAATGGGTGCCGGTGCCACACTTGAATCATGTAAACTGTCTGGATATATATAATATTGCTCTTTGTTTCGGCAAATTCCATGGTCTCAGCCAGAACATGTTGAATTGTTGATTTTAATCTTTTATTAATGGTTCCAGATGAACGCAATATTTCTCCGCCAACTGCCCTTTTCTCAGATTATTTTTCTTCAGTTCCAATCTTTTTCTCACAACATCTTGCTTGCTTCACTTTTTTTTCTTTTTTATGTAATTAATTATTATCTGATCAATAGGATTAGAAATTAATTTATATATATAGATATATTTTGTTAATAACCTTGTCCACCAGTAAGGTTGATAGTTTGAGTCGACAAGTTCAATCCAAATTATAACAGATTGAGATAAATTTGAACCATAATCCAATAGGAACCTTTAATTGTTACTATATTCGAGTAAAAAAAGTAAATAAAATTAATTTATTTCGAATGGAAGTAAAATCTAGTAGTGCATTACTTCCTATATCTGCAATGTAGGATAACAAATGATAAAAGAGAGTTACTCTAGCGATGCACTGTTGATGTTGGCAGTGGGAACTTAGAAGAGAGAGAGAGAGAGAGAGAGAGAGAACAATTAAAAAAAAAAAAAGGTGCAAAATACGGGAATCTCCAGTACGTTTATTATCTCTAGCATTTTAAGTGTTCGACGAAATTCTTTAGAGAAAGAAAGCAAGAAGAAAGAAGTGAAAACATGGGAAAGAGAGGAGGCATGAAAAGAGCAGCAAACACACTATCCAAGTTCCAAAAAACAGTCTCATTGAGAGAAGACGCCAGCGGCAAGAAGCAAACCAAAGGAGTATCCACCAAAGTTAAAGCTGAATTGAAACGCGAACACTTGCACAATCTAGCCGTCTGGGCAGGTGTTGAAGCTTCAATCCCTTCTTGCGCTTCCTTTTTTTGGGCACCCATTGGCAGCTTATGGATAGGCCACAGCAATCCCCCAGGATCTTACTTTATTTCCTTGCCAGAGGTTATTATTATTTTTTTCCTTTTTCCTTTTTGTTTCAAAGAATGCTTCTTTTTGGGTCTTTTCTGGAGCTTAACATTATGCTAATTTGAGATCTATTAGTTTTCTGTGGATTATATATGCTTCAAGATTGCAACTTTAATAGGTAAATAATAGTTGCATAAGATGCTCCAGAAGCATTATGATTGCATCAGGTTCAACTTCAATAACTGGATACATTTGACTGTAGCTTTTACTTTTAGACCTTGATATTTACACTTTGCTTAAATGCATCTGCAACAAGAAATTGATCACCGAAGAAAATATTTTTTTGTTGGATTCCCAGTTCAAGTTTTTTTGATGCAGGGTTTGCTAGTGTTAGTATACCAGTTTGTACTGAGATGTAACTGGATTATTTTGAGTGAATCCCCATTGAAGGAAAAGCAACTGGCCATTGGGAGTGGTGCAGTGTGGGGAAGAATCACTTGAGGGTTCCCTGTCATCCAAAATATCAACTACTATTGCCTTACTTCCTTGTTCACTTGTTACTCGGCATAGATGCCCATCTTAAATGTCTGTTCAAGATTAAATTCTATACATATTGACTTCATTTATATTTATTTTGATGCAACCTGCACTTTGTTTTCTTCCATGTTACTATCCAAGCTGATAAACTAACGAGTTGCATTGGGCAGGTTTTTTATTATCAACTGAGTTGGTCCTTTTCGACAAAATTACAGACAACTTAAACTTTAGAATTTATAAGAAAGAGAAATGATTTCGAGATGTTTCTTAAGACATTCCAGGTGTAATTTGACACTTGTTGCTAAGTAATAAAGGTAATACAGATATAAGATTGCCAGATCCATTTGTAAAGTTTGAAACTGTGGATAGCTAGTTTATTAAGTTTTCTTAATCTATCTCAATTACTCCAATGTCGCGCTGTATTCAGTAGCAAATAGGTGTTGCCCCAGATTTCGAATTTACCGTTTTGCAGATGTGAGACCGTTCTTCAGCCTGGCTTTAATTGCATTGTCCGCATGGAAAGAATCGAGCAAAAGTAAGACATAAATGTAAGAAACCTCATATTTTGACACGGAATACTGTGGTCTACAACTGCCACTTCTGTTCAAATCGGAATCTGAAAAGAGGGACTCCAAAGGGCCATATGGCAGAAATTTACCCTTCTAAGTTAAAAGAATCTTTAATTCCCAAAGCTGTCGAGTCCAGACTTGAGAAGTATACTGCCAGCTCAGGTAAAGAAACAAGCAAAGATGAGCTAAATTGTGTGGATTTAGTTAGTTCATCAGCAGTGGCTACTGAAAATCCTACCACCGATATTACAATGACTCCTTTGGTGAGAGGTCGGACTTCGTTGGATGGAAACAAGAGAAATAAATCCGGGTCTAAAATACCAGCTGAATCTGAAAACAATCCCATGACACCAGATGCAAAAGAAATTGTTGGTGCTTCAAGCAGAAGGAGGAGAAAATATTGGACAAGCCTTAGGGAAATTGTACAGAGTGGCAATATTCCCAGTGCTGGAATCCCATTCTCGTTATAAAGGAGGATGATTTTTATTGTGACAACTGATTCTCCAGGAGATCAGAATTGGAGGGGAATCCTGTCATACTTGATTTGGTGGCAAATATAATTATAAAGCAGATTGAAGTTTTGGTCATTGAATTAGCGAGTTGTAGTCTACTTTTCTTTAAGCAAAATTAGAAACCTCTGCTTTAGTTTTACTACTATGTATATTGTTGGTGAAACTGAGTTTCTTTTGCTTGTAGTCCTTTTAAATCATACATGAACATTAGCAAGGAACTCGAAATTATTATGGGATTTTGACCGGTAAAATGTTATAACATTTAGATGATTAATTTTGCTGTCTCAAAATGTTGGCTTGAATTCCAATTTTGATATTTTTAAAAGTTATTGACACTTTTAGGTGTTACTATTGAATTAAATGACATTAAAATTAATATATTTAAGAATTTTTTTTTAAATATACAAAAAAATATATGTGATATATATTTAAATATAAATTTAAAAATATAACCTTTTAAATATATATAAAAAATTAAATATATTTTTTTATTTGATATTCATCTTTCAATTCCGGCATCATAACAATTAGGAAGTATTGATAGTGAGGTGTAATTTACAATCGGCTGAAATCTGAATGTGTATGAGCGAGGTGGGCAACTTTTTGGTTTTCCTAGAAGTATTATAAGCTGTAACAAAGTTGGACCTCAACTGAGCTCGATGTTAAAATCAATTTGAGACCCATTTTGAGTCATGATTTTGCATTGAGCATTGTACCCATTTTTTCACCCAATTTCGTCTTCTGATTTCTTTAATGAGTGGAAGAAAGTACTTTTTTTTCTCAAGAAACGTGGCAAGAGCTAGCCTTGTGAAGTTGGGCTAACATTGTGGGAGGTGGGGCTGGGGCGTAGGTTGGAGTCTACGCAATCAATCTTTGAATCGATAAATATCAGCGGCCATGCCCACGCCCATGGGCCATGGTATCAGTTAACGGTGGTTGCCGAATTGCCATTGTGAATGCAGTTGGTATACCCTTTATTTATATCTAAGACTCCCCTTTTAATTTTTTTCTTTTTTTTTTTTTTTACCTATTAAAAGTTCATAACTTCTTACCCTTTCGGGCAGCCTATGCAAAACCTTAATCAATCCACATCCACATCTCAACTATCAACCATCAATGAGTCGGAAGTATTCAAGGCATCAAATTTTATACTACATTTTTTTATATAATTAAAAAAAATTACGGCTTAAAATAAAATAAAATTAATTATAAATATTAAAATTTAAACTTATTAAATATAACATTAAAATTTTTCTTAGGTTTTGTAATTAGGTAACAATGGGATATAATAATGTTTTGTTATCCTACCCGAAAATAGAAGAAAAAGAGAAAATTTGCTAATGGATCCAAAATTGGCAAAACTCAAAGAAATGGATTCCGAGTCAAGGAAGGAGAGACATGAAGGAGCAGTCAGCAGAGCAGAGCAGATTCCCGTGGGTTTAGATTTAGATGTGAAAATGTGATTGACCGCCCTACACCCAAGTCTTGTTCCCTCCCGCCTAAAACCAATCACATGCATTTATTCCTCGATTTTTACCATTTTCTCCTTCTCCAATCACCATTCACCACATTTTCAACCAAAAAATAGACATACGGAAGTGCAAAAATTATTAAATCAATGTAAGAAAAAACCAAAACCTCAACTTTAATTCAATTAAATTATATAATTTTAAATTTAAATTATTTTCAATAATATTATTATTAATTTTAAATTTTAAATTTTAATATTGATTTTTAAATTATGATTTTTTTATACGAAAATGTAACAAAAAAGTAAAACAATGCTTTGTCCTGCCATTTGCTCCCCTTTTCATTTCTTTTCCCTCCAACAACTCTTTGAAGATGAAAAAATTGGATGTGTTCCAAGAACAAAGTTAAAAGCTTCCCAATTGTGTCTACCTTACATCTAAAATGCTTTTTTTTTTTTTTTAATTTTACCATTTACAAATCATAGTTGATTGTTTTACCATCCCAACCACAAAATTTCAAGCTGAATTTTCCATTTTCAAATTAAGAGACTTGAATGTCTAATCCTAACACATTCATTTGATTTTAGTACATACCTTTTTTTTTTGGACAAATTGAAAGATACAAAGGAAGGGTCATCCCCTTGTCTTTGTCCCATGCAAGCTTAATCAATTGTTGACTCTCTTTAAGTTATTCACAGCAAAAAAATAGTTCTAAACTTTATTAAACCTTCGTATCATTTTATTACGCGTATTTATAAATATCATTTAAAAAAAATTATATTTAATATATATAAATATTACTTAATATCTAATGATATCATGTATTTTTTAATTCACTGATTAGCAATTTATCAAGTGGTTGGGACATTATTATTGCTTGTCTAAACATAGTTGGGGCATTTTTGTCAACAAATTGGTCTACTATCATTTATGATTAAGGGTTCCATTGTAATTTCAAAAGGCAGATCCATAATTTACAACATTATTAATGTCTTAAATCAAATGATAATGGTAAATAAATATGATTGTTTTGTTGCTTTTGGAAACAGCAACATTAATTATAGGAATCCAGATTTTGATAATATTGTGCAGTTCCCAAAGCCATAAGATAATAGTACTGTGCCAGTGATACAGACACCCCCACCTCTTTTGAATTAAGGAAGAAAGGGAACCAAGACTTTTTGATTAATGACTAAACTTAAAAAACCAAAAATACCCATTGTAACGAAATTAGACTATTATTATTTTGTTGGTTTTATTGTCTTTTCTCTAAATGGGTGCCCCCATTAAGATCTTTAGTTGAAAAAAGTAGTGCAGAGCAAAAATGAAATTATTAAAAAGAAACACACGCCTTTAGCCTGTGTCTCTCGACTTGTATAGATCAAATTTTAAATGAATTAAATTAAATTAATTTAAGTTAATGTTTTAATAATAAAAATAATAATATTTTATTTTTATATAAATAATAAAATAAATTTTTAAATAATTAAACTTAAAATATTTTATAATTTAAATTATATCTTGATCCGGGATCACATGTACACTTATACACCCAACGTAGCCAACCAGCAAGCGTGTGATGAATTGGAACAAGGTCGCTTTTTTTACAAGACTTGAACCGCAACTGACCAGCTCATTGTCTCT
>JAQSVH010000004.1:15653400-15695603 GCA_029448705.1 Adansonia digitata
TAAAAGTTCTCGATTCTCGAACAAATAATAAAATTCAAAAGAGAAAAAAGAAAGAAAGAAAGAAGCTCAGAGTGAAACTCTTCACTGTTTTCTCAGCAACCCAAAAAATCATATTTCCAAAATAAAGAAAGAAAAAGAAATAATTCCGAAACATCATGCTCTCAGTATAATTTCTTAATTAATAAATTTTAAAAAAGGCTGAGAAACGCTGTACTCAAAATAATTGAAATCCATTCAGATCCAAGCAAAACGTTAAATTCCACAGCAAAATAACTTGTAGCAACAAACTGTAGGCTAAAAGCACGAACCTGAGGAATCTAACAGGAGATCAAGATGCTGAAGATCCAACTGAGTCTACAGTTTCATAGCTCAGAAAAAAAAAGGATAAGTTTTCCAATAGAAAACCAAACAGATAATTAAAAATAAAAATCGAAGCAGATCCGTTCAAAAAACCCGAGCGATTTCGAAATCTCGAACCGCCCGAGCTTTTTATAATTCCTTTTGTTCTCCGCAAGGGGTAAAAAAAAACAAGGAATGAGTAGTGAAAGGAAATTTTTTGCTGCGTTGGAAAAAGGGCAAGCAAGTGAAATGACGTGTGCCAGAGCGTAATTCTTATTTTGTCTTTGGTTTTCGGTTTGTTTATATTTTTTTGAAAAATATACGTGTATATAATATTGCGGACCTTTTTTAATTTTGGATTTAGGCGCGGCGATTTTGGAGTACAGTTCCCGCCTTCGTGCTTTTGGTTTCGTCGTTCTTATTCTCTTAATAATAATTACCTTTAGGATTTGAATTATATTAATAGGATCAAGCAGAATAACGGACTCAACGGTTCAACGGTGTCGTGGAGATATTTTCTTGACGTATCATTTTAATAACACGTCACCCTGTCGGGGTACTTCAAGAGTACTTGAAACTAAATATGCTCATCCAACCATTAAAATATTAAAAATATTTTTATAATTAAATTTAAATAAAAATATTATTTTAATTAATAATAATAATTTTGATTAATAATAATAAAAAAATTAATATTCAAACCTGGATCAAGCTAACTATGCCATCTAATTGTTTACTAGATCTATTTAAAATTATACATGTTCAAAGTCGAATCTTTGAGCATTTGAATAAGGTAATTAGGGTATACTCTCTTCGCTTGATAAGTAAATATTGAATCCCTCTTCCCTAAATATTAAAAAGTGACAAAAAAAATTTGAATCTCAAATATTTTACTTTTTTTTTTCAAAATTAATAGGTCCAATTTTAAATTATTGTTTAATCAACAAAATATTTTATTTAAAATGAATTATAAAATATATAGGTATAATCATAAAATGCTTTTTAATATTTTTATTTTTTTTAGCAATCATTTAAAAAAAATTTTAATACATTGAATTGGATCAAATTTTAGACAAATGAAACTTTTTGCTAATCAGGTTGAATTGAACGGATGCATGATCATGTTTACTCGAAGCTTGGAACTAGTTTGAATTTGGTGTTATTTTTTAGTTAATATTTCCCATATAAATTAATTTTTAGTTTCTATCAATTCAAAAATTCAAGTAAGCTTATCAATGGACCCTACAAATATCTACATCAAGTTACATTATGAATATTTTTGTTTATATTTGAAAGCATTGTTTATCCTGGTCTGGAATATATATATATATATATGTATGTGTAAAGATACGGTTAATATTTGTAAAAATTTAAATAAAAATATTAAATTTAAAAAGTAAGTTTAAGTAAAAAATTGGAATTTATTCTAAAAACAAACAAAACCCAAATATAAAATTTTGTTTATGTTTTAAACCGAATCAAAGTCGAAAGCTATATCTCTTTGATACTTTATTTACATTTAATCTCAACTGATTTTACTCGATCAATAAATAAATCTATTTATGCCGTATCCAACCAATATCTTGACATCAAATTGGGTTGGTTTTAGGTTATAATTGTTTCAAATTCGAACCATTTTAACATTTTAATTTGAAATAATTTAAGATTCAAATCTTATAAATTTAAAAATTTTTAAATTTAAATCTTCAAAATTTTTATCGGATTGAGTTTGAATGGATTCAATTTTGATCTTTTTAGCAAAATTTTGGTTGACTTTATTTTGACGCGTCCCGCTCCTACCTTTCTATGCTATTAGTATTACACATCTTGATAAGAAAAAAAAGTTCACAGTTGTGTCTTAAATCTTGAGATTCTGTACCGAAGATATAGGAAGATTGTAACTGTCAATAAGCTAATGAGTGAAGGGGAGATGTCATAAAATCTTGCTATAAAAAAAAAAGCACAAATCTGGAACCAACTGATAAAAGAACCTGTGAATTGGAACAAAAATTAGAAACCTTTCAAAGTTATAAAATGTGAGGAAAAAGGAGCCAAACATTGACCATACTGATACTGCAAAGGAACAGAAAACTGTCAGGGCAGACTGATCAGTGATTGGTTATAATATATTTATATATATATGAGTCCAAATATATACTTTAAGGCAACAATAACTGATAACAATTGGACAATAAACAAGAAGAAAAGTTAAGCATCATGCAACTGACGGCTTAATCCACAACAACACACTAATTTAAAACTTCAAAGACTAGAAACAAGTTCTTGGGAACTAGTACCTAAAGCGATATGTATATATATATAACACTTAATTAACTATGGTAGTTATTAATCTACACATGTGAACGGACAAAACAAAAATCAAACAACAGGATTCTTGGAATCTTTCAGGTGAATATCATGATGAAAATCAGGCAGAGTGGAATTCAGATCAGAATCAACAACAGATACTGGGCACCTAAATTTGCCATTCTTCAGCCACGAATGGGAACAAGGCAATCGTCTGGACTTCGGCACAGATCCGAAGCTACTCCAAACACACCACACAGTTGCCTTACTTTCACAAATTTTTCATCGATCCTTGCTTTCTTTAATCTTTCAATGGCTGTTTTTAATTGCAGGCCGCGTCGATGTAGCATCATATCAAAAAGCTCGAGTACTGTAGCAAAATCGTAATCATAGTACGGGGAACCGCAATTGACGGAACCTAATTCTTCCATGTCGATATAATCCATATATAACATCTCTGCTGCGTAAGGAGGACACATGGAGATTCCGGGTTTTACTAGGCAAACCCTGTTGTACGGGAAATATTGGTGGACTCATAGTGAAACCAGGGACGAAGACGATAATAACAGTGAAAAGACGAAAATATTTATTAATTAGAGTTATAGGGTTAATTAGATCCCTCAAAGAAAGAGTTTTGGAGGGGTTTGATTAGGGTTTATAGGGTTTCTCGATGAAGAAAAACGAAAAGAGTTTTGAAGGGTTTAAATAGGGTTTAATGGGTTTCTTGATAGAAAAAAGAGGGGAACCTTTATTCGATTCCAATCAATGATCAATCAGAAGCAGTCATCATAGAATCCCCATCAGAGTCAAGGCCAAAGATGGGGGGAAGATTCAGATCGAAATCATCAGCAGGCATGGGGAGATTCAGATCAAAATCGTCAACAGGCATCCGGTAGCGACATAAGGGACATGTAATACTCTCATGAAGCCATTTTACGATGCAGCCTTCATGATAAACATGGGAGCACGGCAAGCGTATGGCTTCCATTCCGACTGAAATCTCTTCAAGGCACACCGTACACGACGACACTGCACCCGACCTTTCATCGATCTTCACCTTTTCCAACCCTTTGATGGCCGTTTCACTAGCGGGCCTCGTCTTTGAAAGAGAAAGATCGTCCAACAATACCTCTTCAAGAGCCTCCTCAATAATCTCGAGAAAATCAGGTTCGAGTTCCATGATTTCTTCACCAGTATCATGATCTTGATCAGAGAACTCATCATCATCATCATCCTCCTCGTTAATGGGAAACAGGCTGGCTAATGTCGTGCACAGCCAAGCTTCGTGACCCTTCCACTCCAAATCCAAACAAGAGAGCAATTCTTCGTGTAAATCACCCATCTTGAAATCCAGAAACAAAGAATGCAATGAAAACAAGAATGACAACCAAATAAAGGTTATAATTTTTGTTGCAATTTGGAAAGTATTGTATGTAAGAGACCGGAAAATATAAGGGCTACTATGATTTGGAACCTTGGTAGGATTAAGTTTTTATTAATATCTAAAATACTCAAAGAGTTTTAAAGCTTTAGTGCTTCTACTTTATCTATAATCTTATTACATTAAAATAAAATTTTAACATTTAATGCATTAATTTATATACCTAAACAAACCCTTAATATAAATCAATTTTTTATTTGAAAATAAAAAGTTTTTTTATGTATAAATTAAAAGATAAAATATTATTTGAGTTGTAATGAAAGTATTTTCATTGGAAAAAAGTGAAATAGTTCATGAATTTAAATAAGAAAGATTTGTTCATGTAAATTATGTACATCAAATATTTGATGTTTAAAAAATGTCTGTGATAAAAAACAATACTCTGTTACCATTTATGCTGGCCAAAAAATGTGAATCATATAATTCAACTTTAATTTTCTTTGAAAAAGGCCCAAGGTGATGAAAATCATGTGGGCCTTGGCCCTCTTTTTGTAACCCAAAAAAATTGTATATAATTCTTTTATGAAATACACATCAATGTATTTATTAATATTTTAATATATATATATATATATTATTTTCTATAAGACATCAAATTATGGTTGTTTCATGTTTGTGACTTGTTGCTTCCTGTAGGTATTGGAAGACCCAAGCCTCATTCAGCGCATTAAAAACTTCATTCTTGGATACTCCACTCCACATGCAATTCTTTTCTCCTAAGAGTTTACATTAATATTCAGTGAATCTATTCTTGTTGCTGGAAAAAAAAAAATGAAACAAGAGACGACAAAGATCTTACTTGTCCAGCTTTCGATCCTCAAGATCGATTACATTAGATTTAATTCCGATAGCGGATTTCATCACGAATGCAGTTGTGATATCATCATTGTAGGTCAGATACGTTAATTTAATAGTGTTTTAAGGAATTCGATAGTATTACAAATATTACGTAGCAAAAAAAAAATACGATGAGAAAATTATTTTCATTATATCATGACAATTGCATCAAGCAAGGAAGGACCGCGTTTAAGAACCATGCTTGACACCAAAATTTGAGCCCACTTTTAGGCTGTGAACAACAAGAAAGGGCTTCACCCAATGACAGTTCGGATGGCGTTGAACATAACCAACCAGCAGAAGATTTGTTCATGATTGAAGGGATATATAAATGGTGAAGCTTCTCGAGTTGTACAAAGTTGGCAATTCAAGGATAAGGAGTTCATCTATTATGTCCTATAACTGGCAATAGTTGTTTGGGTTTAACGTAAACTATGCATATAGGGATTGTCAAGGCCATGGTTTGAATCCATGCGCCAGACCGATAACCACTTGCAAGCCAGCAAAAAAAAATCCCTCCTAGGGCCATCACACTGTTTTCTGCAGCCAAAATAGGGAATTCGGAGCGAGTGTGAGGTTAGAAAGCCGAAAGAGGCTGATTACGTCTCAGTAAACATGGAACACTGGTTGTGTTGCCCAGCAAGAACCGCCTTTATTTTGGTCGAATGCTAGTTGGAAAGAAGCACGTGAAGCAGCATGTACTGGCTTTTAAATTTGCAGCCGAATTGCAGCGTCAACTACCAAATCCTCTAGAATGTTGTCTACTAACTCAGTAACAACTTCCTCAGTGTCAAGTCGGATATCCATCCACGTTCCAGATTTGAGCAAATCCTTTTCAACTGGTTGCTCTGATGTTTGTTGGGGCAGCTCTGAAAGGAGTAGCCAATCAACATGCCTCAACACTTCATGAACCATATTTTTTGATAACATAGTTGGTCGAGGTCGTGGGTTGAGATTCAATATCCAGGGCGAGCATCGAAAATAACATTGATATATCTCCAAAAGGACTTCACTGATGTAGCCAAAAAGCAGCCTACGATCAGTACAGCACTTCTCAGGCCATACTTCAACATTATCAAACAAGGATGTGTCAAGCATTTGGCCTGACAAATGCCATTTCCTAGTGAGCTCGTCCCAATTGAGACCTGAAATTTGCATAACTGCTCTTATGCATTCTGACAAAGATCCTTGCTTATCCTTGGAAGTACCAACATTATTCGTTAGATACAACTGGGATTCCGCGAGAGAAGTTGCATAGAGTTCTTCAATATCTATACAAAATTGTTCAACTGGTGGCTCAGCTGCATATGATTCAGATGTCAACTCAGCATTAAAACGAAGACGTAATCTACATAATAAGTAATTTCAACTAGAGGAATTCACCTGCTAGAGATTCAGTGATAGGAGAGCTAGTGTTCTCTTCTACAAAGAACTGTTCAAGAACCGATATAGGACTTGGCTGCTCTGCTCTGTCACTCCTGCTATCAGAATTTTCTGCTATTTGAATACACAAAGGACTTGATGAACAAATATCCATTGACGAAGGTGATGTTTGATCCCGTGAAGGTGAATTCTAAAAAAACCAAAGTGACAGGATAGAACATAATTTTAGCACGTAAGACAACAAAATTAACAGGAGAAAAAGCAAAAGGAAAAGCGAAAACACAACACATTAATGAAAGAGATGAATTTTTGATGCATTGTAAACTGGAAAAACCTAAAAAACATGAAAAGAAGTATAAAAAAGGGTTTACCAGTTTCAAGCATTCAAAATAGTCACTTTCTCCGAAGGTGTTGACTGCTTCATTGTTTTGGTTCGTGCTGGTATTCTGCACACCATTTGGTTCCAAAGTGACATCTAAAGCAACATTTTCGCATTCTTCCCGCCTAACAGCATGATTTCCTTCCATGACTTTCCCAGGACATAGAGAAGTTTGATTAACTGCTCAGATAAGATAAATTATTATATGAGGAACAAAAGGTGATTGGAATTTCATTTTCTCTTTCATGACCAAGAAGTACCTTTATGACTAAAATCATCACCAAGGGAATAGGCAGTTTGAAACACTTTGGTGGCAGGAGATAAATCACTAGAGATACTTTTCTTTGCACCTTGCAACTGATTATCTGGTTTTTTGTAATCAGACGCCGGCTGTGCACCTAAATCTTTAATGGGAGAGCTTAAGCAGCTGCTCTTCTTTTCTCTCTGAACCCTCCACTTGTATCCATCAGCAGTTGAAAAGTTGTTGTATGGTGAAAATCTCATCTGTGGAGAAGCAAAACTGTGTCCCTTGTCCCTTCGTGGAGTAAGTGTAGGCAACAAGTCATATTCAGGCGAAGATATTAACTTATCCAAAGTTCTCGATGTATGTTTTCTTGAGAAATCTTCATTTCCTCTATTTAACATATCTGAAAGATGTTTCCTAGGGTGAAATTTTCCATCGAGACACCTTACAGTTAACAGATTTGAGGTTCTATGACAGCTCTCTGTGGATGAAGTAGCTTTGCTTCCAATGCCTGGAACATATTTCCCTGTTTGGCCTATCCCATCTCTTCTATTGACCTCATGGAATGATTCAGACATTTTTACAGCATCCTGATAGCTTTTACTAGCAGAAATTCTTTCATTTGTCTGCCTGCTCATTCCTTTACCACCATCTTTGAACTGTTCGAAGTCATGCAGAGATTCATGAATATCATCTAGGGACAGCTGGCAATGCTCTTTTTTGTTCACCGTCATAGCGTTCCTCAACTTTCTTTTCATGTGCTCAAAAGAAAAGAATGCTGGCCTAACGCTTTTCTCTTTTTTCCTCAAGCTATAAAGAGACTGTGGTGATGGCCAATTCCCGATTTTATCAGGACAATTTTGCATGCCTGCTGTCAAAACTATTGTTGTGTTCTGAGATTGGGGCATATCGCTTCCCTTAGACGGGCATCTGTCAACAGATTCAAATATTTGAGCATGAGCTGGCCCTTCGCATTCACCTGCTCCTTTTGGCTGGCACTGTGATGTTTGAGCTTTAGAGGAAGATTGAGGTTGTTGTTTCTTTGCCTGAGAATCCTGTAAATCTTGAATATGTTTCACAAGCAGTGAATTTGGGTCTTGCAGGAGTTTCATGAATAATTCCTTGTTGGAATTTAAAATCTCCAATGCATCTATAAAATTCTTAGATTGGTCGGCCACCTCATTTCTACTAAGGTTCTTCCCATCAGTTAAGTTTTGATTTACAAAAGATTCAACCGCTTCATTCATTTTAACTTGAAGATTAATCTCAGTGTGATGGCCATGCTTCCTACCTCCGATGCGTTTACAACTATCATTTCCTCCATTGGTAGTACTCACATCATTGTCAGATGCTTCTGTCACTGATGCCAAGTTGTTATATGAAGATTTATCTACCATATTTTGATCAGAAGGCAGCCTATACCCCTCAGTTGCTGCATCACAACCACGAGCAGGAAAACGACAGGATTTCTCCGAACTCTTGCTTGCCTTCCTATGGTCTTTCGAATGGCCAACAAGTTTGTGGTTAAACTGTTGATTTTGGAATTTATCAAAGGCTCTTTTCTTCTTTGTCTGATGCTTCACAGACATATCTTCTTCTACAACGTTTTTAACTTCTGGCTTCCTAGAATTTACTGCAAGATTCTTGTTATCAAGTGCATCCTGAAAGAAAGAAAAAAAAAATCAGAAGCAGAGATGTTAAGCATCAGAAGAAAAATAAGAAAACAGTCATCATGAAATGCAAAATCAAAGTCTATAATAGGCTTAGCAAAATTCAAGCTCGGAATCGTTTGGCAGTTTGCTCTAAAGAACGAATTACCAATATCCATAATCGGCTCGGCAAATGCATATAAAACTTGTATTCAGAATATGCATTGAATTTTATCATAAAAGCAGGCTAACAAACTCACATCTTTGCATTGAGCCTTCTCATTAGAGGGAAAATTGGGCCTATTCCTTGTATAACCATCACCTGCATGCAGATGAAAAATCAGTATAATTAAACTTAGGTGGATGAAAATTATATGTGACATGATAAATAATCAATCAAAACAATTAATCTACTTTTAAAGAACCTTATTGATTCACATGATTTGTATGGAAATGAACTTATATTTCATTCTTAGCCAAAAGATAAGCCTTTCTTACCTTTAGCCTGCCTGTCTGCGGGCTTCTTATCAGAAATGAGCTTCCCATGGGAATGACGTTGGCGAAAATCGAAGAAGTGAATTAAACCCCAGGCACATCCTGACTTGTACCTTTCATAGATTGCTGGGCTTTTAGGTGAGAGCACAGGGCTCTTAAGCGCTGGGCTTCTAGGCAACCTCCTGTCCATCATTTTGTGGGTGGATGACTGGTACTAAATATCGCGCATTTTGATGTGTTGGATTCAGAACCTTTTTGATGGTAGGAACAGCATATGACTAACATCTGAGGAGAGAACCAGGAAAAATATAAAGTGAAAGAGAAATTTTGTCAGTAAAATATTGCATGACATTTCACAAACAAGCGAATAAGTCGAAAACATTTGAACTTTGAAAGTTGTGCTGTGATAAATCTGCTTGAATAAGATGTAAAAGAAAAAAAAAATACTTAAATGTGGGAGGATTTCTATAACAAACATCTGATTGTACTGATAATGAACAAAAGGAAATTTCAACAATCTAAGACCCCAGAAAATGAAAATGGAAAAAGGTAAAAATATGCTAATCAGATGAAGAGTAGGGAGGGGGGGTGGAATGAGTTTATTTCTGCCTGATGATTTAAGTTCAAAACTCTGAAGCTTCCATGCAACAACCTCCATTTTCACTAAGATAGAATTCGAAAGGACACAACGAGTCAACATAGGATGGAATAGATATGGTTATGAAGAATACTTAAAAGCATATTTTGAAAAAACAAAGAAAAAGTACCTGAAAAAGAGGAAGAGAATCGACCTTCAATATAGTAAAAACTATAGCATTCTATTCATGTTTGAATCATTAAAAAAAAAAAAAAAACATTTCATGCATTCCTCATCCATCTCCAAGAGTCAAATCAAAACCAACTGACCAGTTCTTGTTATCGTGCTATTCTGGGCACTGAGTTCATCCGCCTTTTTGGCATTAAAAAGAAGCTATATTAGAGAAGAAGAATAAGAAGAAGAAGAAAAAGATGGAGAATCAAAGCAATGAAAGCGAGGGAACAAAAAAAAAAAACTGTGGGAAATTTGGTTTAAACATTTGAGGTTGAAGAATGGCAAAGAGTTTATTATGAAATCGACTAGTAAATATAGTAGCAAGGTTTTACCGATATAGGATACTAAATATCAAACACTTTCTATGGTGGGTGTAAAGGCATAAAAACTTTCAAATGAAGCAAAATCCTTTTGTCTTCTTTTTCCATCTCCCTCTCTTTTCTCTCTCTCTGCAATTAAAATCATCTTTCAACCTTTGTCAGTCGTCCCCCTACTACTCAATTTCCACATATTCCCGCCGCATGTCGCTTACGTTGGATTAAAAAAAAATTATATATATATATATTTTTTTCAAAATAGCTTTATCGCTCCGAAAATCTAACTTGTTAAAACAAAAATAGAGGTCTTACCTATTTTTTTATAATTATTTTAAAATACACTAATCTTCGCCATTCACATGTATAACATCTATTTATAAATAATAAACGTTATATTTATAAACAATAATTAAATTATTAAATAATAAAAAATAATGAAGGAAAATTGAATCTGAATTTGATTATTAAATTATATAAAAATAAATATATATTAATCAGTGCCGCTTAAGATAATATTTAAAGTATAATTAGAACTATATTTTTCTTAAATTTTTTTAAAAAATAATATATAAAAAAATAAAATATTAATTTTGATAATAGAAGTTGAATTATTCGTGTTTGAAAAGGCAGCATCTAATCTTGGACGTTATGGGCGAAGAAAGACAAACAAAAAAAAAAGGTGTGCAGAGACTTTTTGCTGTCAGGAGAGGAGAGATAGTGCAGAGATGTTATTATCGTTGTCAATATTTGTCTGAACGTTTAAAAATTTTTGTTTTTTTGAAAATTGCTGTCTTTATTTGAGATTGAGTTTAGATTTTCAATTTTCAATTTTCTATACATATTTTTAAATGGCAGAAAAGAAAAGGAGAATACACTAATAATATGAAGGTGAATTTAATTTGAAAAATCTCACTCGGTAAATATATTCGTAGAGTATTAGATTTTTAATTTTTAAAATTAAAATTAAAATTTTTATAATTTTAAATATAAAAAAATATGTATTATTTATGATAATTCTTAGATTTGTTAAAAAATAAGGTCGTTATAGAAAAATTTTTAAGATTTTTTTATCCAAAATCGGCCATATGACTCGTTTTATTCTTTAAAAAATTTAAAAAATACATATTTTTATATTAATATTTATATATATTGTAATAAATTTAAATAAAAATATTTTTAATTAATAAATAATAACTCAAGCAAGGTTTGATGAGTTTGAATTCAAAAAATCCATGTTCAAGCACTCCTAAATACAAATCAAATCGAGCAAAACTGATCTTTGAATAGATTTACACTTTTTTTTTTGCTTGATGAAAACACTATTCAACTTTGAACAATTGAAATTTCTTTTAGTTCGTTTGTTATATGCAAATAATGGAAATTTTTTAATTTTATTGCCAATTAAGAGAGTGTTGCATGTTATATTTATTTTAAAATATTTTTAATATAGTTTAAGCAATATATATATATATATAATCTCTATTTTCAAACTTTGAAATATAAAAATTTTACAAATAATATATGATATAATTTAAAAAAAATAAATATTATTTTACAGAGTAATAAATATATACAAGTCATTAAATTAAATATTCGGTACGAAAAATTCATAATATGCTGAGCATCATTAAAGGAGGCAAAGAATTTAAATATATATATATTTATATAAAATCAAAAGAAAAATGTCTACCTCCTTGACAAACATCAAAGATTGCTGTCATTCTTTACGTTGGTTCAATTAGTATTAGTATTCATGCCTATTAATTAATGTTACTAATCATGAAAGCATTAAAATAAAATAAAGAACAATCCAGCTTGCTTATTTTATCACTATGGTGTAGATTTAGGGGTAATTAATTTTAAAAAAAAACTCTTTCACAAATCTTAAAATATATCTAAGTTATTTCTAAAATATTTTCAAATACTTCTCACATAAATTTAATCAAATAATAAAGATATTAATTGTGAATAAGAACACACTTTTCAGAAATCTTGATTTCAATACTTTATTCACTTATATGTTTTTTTTTAAATACTTATTAATTTTTTTTTCTTTGGTTGTATAATAGTATAATGTCGGAAAAGAATAATTTTTAGTATTAAGTTTTAAAAATTATGTAATTAAAGATGAATATTAATTTTCAAACTAAATCGATCGAACAAATTGATATCTAATTAAAAAATTAAAAAATTATATTATTTTTATTTATATTGATCGTACCTAACCTATTATCGTACTTAACCCATAATTATACTATTTATACTCAATCTAATTACCATACCCGACTCATATAAGAGATAATAAATTGAACCAAAGTAATTATTTTTGGTTCGATTGTTTGAATAAAATTTGATTGATTAATTCATTTCTTTTATTTGTTAAAACCAAAAATAATACTCTTATCAATCTAAACATAGAATGCAAGATTCAAACTTTATATTTTCTTAATTCTTAAACTATGCTTTTTGATTGTTCGATTTACAAGAAATGTAGTTAGTTATTCAAATATGTTGAGCAACCGAATAAGATTTTGTGATAGTCAAAGCTTGAAAGCAACCTTATGGATTGTTTCACTGGTTTGGTAATGGTTGCGGTTCGAATATATAGAAAATCAATTGCCTATGTTTTCGGTTAAGCTATCGGTCTCTCTTGACCAATTTGGGATTTTGGGGACCGTTTGAGTCGGGGCCCGACATAACAATTACGGGGGACCACTGGTCCGCTGCTCCTGCTTGCACTTGTTAACAACCCCCCTAAATCTATCCAACAAGAGCAATAAAAAAACCACATAGTACTATGATTTTGCTACTTCAATTTAAATTCAAACTGTAACGCTTTTTTTTTTTTAATTTCATTTTATAAAATAAAAAGAAATATTGTTTTGAAATTACAACATTAATGTTAACTTAATTAACCACTGTGTTGAAATGAGACATAACAAATTGTGAAAGGAAATTTGATCGGAATTTAAGGTCAAATTTATCATTGCAATTAATATCATGAGTACAGCTTTATTATGATTATTGTTATTATTTAGTCGAAATCATTCAATTGAAACTTTAATGAGTGAAATGTTTGTAGGAAAGTAAGTAATGTATGAGTAGTTCAACGTGACAACGATACGAGTCAGTCCGTCTGGTTGGTAATTTCCTTAAGTTTGGTTTTGTCATTGACGTCTGTCTTTTGGATTTTGAATTTTAATTATGAATCTGATGGGTGCCAGTTTCAGTTTGTTCGTCCAACAACAACATGCAAATAAAGACCACGCTAACTAAATTAGGTCCAAACATCAACGAGTTTGTTAGAAAGGTGCATGTACCATCCCATTTATTTATTTATTTTTTAAAAATCCCATTCGAAACAAATCCATCGAAATTTGTTGGGTGAATGGGGTTTTGTTATTTATAACTAATTATATTAAAAAAGCTCTCATAAATAATTTAAACTTTTTATCGTCTAATTTTTTATTTTTGTTATTGCAATCGATTAAGTCTTTTAATACCTATTTTAAGTTCTCAAATCAATATTTGGTTCAGTTTGTAAGAAAAAAAAATTGATTGAATTCAAAAATTGTTTATAATGTCAGGCAAATATCAACGAATATTTATAAAATTTGTTTGTTAATATATGATATTTTATTTATCCCAGAAAAATAAAATCGAATGCATTTTGGATTAGTTGATTATAAATGTCTATTATATTGGAAATTTCAGTAGTTTAAGCATTTTTTTCTTATGAAAATTGCAATTTAATTTGTAACCAAATTGATGAAAAGTCTTTAGTTCATAACAAACTTCAAAACTCTATGCTTTGCTATATATATATATATATTAATATTTATGTATTAAATGTAGTTAATGTGATAGTTCTCAAGTATTGAAAAAAACTCTTTTTTTTTCTAATAGGATAAATCTGGTATTCCTTGGTAAAATTTATACGTAAACACTTAAAGTTTTAGGCTTTGAGCCCAAAAATTATGTGGGCCTGAGATCCAAGATTATCCATGGTTTTTTCAAATCGAAAAGCCGAAACGATTTCAACGTTCAACCTCTAAACGGCGTCGTGTGCAGCAACAATTTCCCCAATCCTAAAACCTTTATCCCCGACACAGTAAAACCTCACTGCAACTCTCTCTCTCCCCCTCCCTCTAATGGCGTTTTCTATGCTCTCTCTTCCTACCTTCCTCTCTTCTCACCGCAACTATATCTCTTTGAAACCCAACCACCGCCACCTTCATGTCCATGCCAAGCCTTTTCGCTTTCCTTTTCTCCGCCGCCTTCCCGCTATCGGCCCCGACGGAAAGTATTATCCGAATCCCTCCGACGATGACCCGCCCGAAGCTCCCGAGGACTCCATGCATGGTGTAGACAAATTTCAGCAAATACACCGCCAAGCTGCCCGTGCCCGCAAACTCCAAGAAGAAGACTTCAACAAGCACAAGTCAAATTACCTTTCTGCCATTGCTGACGTAGAAGAAGACGAGTTGAGTAAAGAGAAAACGGGAAATGATGACGGGGATGATTTGTTTGGTGAAATTGATAAAGCCATTGCCATGAAACGGAAAGAGTTAGTTAATCAAGGTTTGATACAAATAGCCCCTAAAAAACCGCAAGTCGTTGGTGATGAGCTGGACCCAGAAGAGGTTGTTGACGTAGAAGAAATTGATAAATTACACGGTTTGACTGTTATTTCTGATTCGGAAGATGGAGAAAATGAAGATTCAGAGGAAGAAGATTCTTCAAAATTCGATGACGGTTTGAGTGATTCTGAAGGTAAAGAAAGAGATAAAGTTAATTTGTTGGATTCATCTTTTGATTTAGATTTAGATAGTTTTGGAAAGAGTAATGTTAGAATTGTGGATCCTGAGTTTAAAATGAGTTTAGCTGAGCTTTTAGACGAAAGTAAAGTGGTGCCTATTTCGGTTTACGGGGATATAGAGGTAGAGATAACAGGGATACAGCATGATTCTAGGGTGGTTACTGCCGGCGATTTGTTTGTTTGTTGTGTTGGGAGGAGAACAGATGGGCATTTGTATTTGAGTGAAGCTGATAAAAGAGGAGCTGTTGCTGTTGTAGCAAGTAAAGAGATTGATATTGAGGATACCCTGGGATGCAAGGCATTGGTCATTGTCGAGGATACTAATTCGGTTTTGCCTGCATTAGCGGCATCCTTTTATAAGTACCCTTCAAAGAATATGGCTGTTATTGGGATCACTGGGACTAATGGCAAAACAACCACGTCTTATTTGATAAAAGGGATGTATGAGGCAATGGGTTTGAGGACTGGGATGCTAAGCTCGGTTGCTTATTATATACATGGTGATAATAAGTTGGAATCACCAAATACGACCCCTGATGCTGTTTTGGTTCAGAATTTGATGGCTAAGATGTTGCATAATGGAACTGAGGCGGTTGTTATGGAGGCTTCTTCTCATGGGCTGGCTTTAGGGAGGTGTGATGAGGTTGATTTTGATATTGCAGTGTTTACTAATTTGACTAGGGATCATTTAGATTTTCATGGGACTGAGGAAGAGTACAGGGATGCTAAAGCAAAGTTGTTTGCAAGGATGCTGGATCCTGAGAGGCATAGGAAAGTTGTAAACATTGATGATCCACATGCACCTTTTTTTATTTCTCAAGGTAACCCAGAAGTTCCCGTGGTGACTTTTGCAATGGAGAATAAGAATGCAGACGTTCATCCACTGAAGTTTGAGTTGTCGTTATTTGAGACACAGGTCTTGGTTAATACACCACACGGGATATTGGAGATTTCATCAGGTTTGCTTGGAAGGCATAATATCTATAATATTCTTGCGGCAGTGGCTGTTGGGATTGCAGTTGGGGCACCCTTGGAGGACATTGTTAGAGGGATTGAAGAGGTTGATGCTGTTCCAGGCAGGTGTGAGTTAATAGATGAGGAGCAGGCATTTGGAGTCATTGTGGACTATGCTCACACTCCTGACGCCTTATCTAGACTGCTTGATTCTGTAAGAGAACTTGCACCGAAGAGGATTATTACTGGTATGCTTCTTACTTATGTTTTTCCTTGAATTCCTACTTCAAATGAAAACCATAATTCCTACAAATTGAAAATTGTTACCCTTTTTTCCCCTCTCCCTTTCTTTTTAACCTATTAATAATGTCATATATGAAGTTATTGGTTGTCCTGGGGAGAGTGACCGCGGGAAAAGACCAATGATGGCAAAAATCTCAACGGATAAAAGTGAAGTGACAATTTTGACATCTGATAATCCGAAGAATGAAGATCCATGTAAGTATAAGAAAATGGTAAAATCATCATGAGTTGCATCGCCAGTTGCTTAGAAACACAAAGCTAATTACATGTTTCATCTTTTGATCAGTGGACATCTTGGATGACATGTTAGCTGGCGTGGGGTGGACAATGCAGGATTATTTGAAATATGGAGAAAATGATTACTATCCCCCTCTCCCAAATGGTCATCGACTCTTCCTGCATGATATTAGGCGGGTAGCTGTACGTTGTGCTGTTGCCATGGGCGAAGAAGGCGATATGGTTGTAAGTTTTTTAAAGCTTGGATGTGCTTTTTGAAGTGAATTGGTTTGCTTTTATATTCCAAGTAATCTATAAAACCCACATCTTCATGATTATAGGTCTATGTTTTTGTAAATGAGTTGTTTTATGATTCTGCAATGGACCTAATGTAGCTGCAGTGCTCAACACCACGAAACAGTTGCACTGATTACAGATATATAATTAGTTGAAAAGTTAAATTAGTTATTTTACATAGGTTTCTTGTTGAAATTTTAAGAGTTTGGGGAATAAACCATGTAAAAGAAATTTGTTAATTTTCCTCCCGTTTAGCTTCCTCTGGTTAATCATCCCCTTCTCTCGTCCTGCGTGCCAGGCTTGAACTTTCATGGGTTAATTATTCATACTCTTTTCTGCTCAAACTAGTTGATATGCTTATTTGCTATTTATGCTTACCGTGTATCACAGGTGATTGCTGGCAAAGGCCATGAAACATATCAGATTGAAGGTGACAAAAAAGAGTTCTTTGATGACCGTGAGGAATGCCGGGAAGCATTGCAATATGTTGATGAACTCCACCAAGCAGGAATTGACACCAGTGAATTCCCATGGCGGTAGGTTCTTTCTATATTATTTCTGCTTAATTATTGAAGAATACTTCCGTTTTGATCAACGTGACTTGTCCTGAACAATTTCCTATGCGGAACTGAGTATCATGTTTGGTGAATTGTAAGGATCATATCTTTGTCAAATATGACACCATGTACAGTCCTAGCAGAAGGAAATGGAAGAATAGAACGATATCTCATGGTTTTAAATGATAAACTATAATTGTAATGTTTCTTTCTTGCCTATTTTGTGCAGGTTGCCAGAGAGTCATTAATTTCCATGAGTGTACAGATAGCTTGATGTTAATGCTATGGCAGGGAATTGTACCTTTAGATCAAAATCCTGCACTTTGGTCCTTTGACAATATTTTAACCGAAAAACATGATGCTGCTGCTAATCTAGTAGAGGAACTCATATAGGCTGCTCAAGGCCATGAATTGACAGAGTCATGGAGAACGGTAAGAACTCCACCTTGCAATCTTGTAGGCTTATATGTAACTTCCTTGAAGTTTTACAGGACTCCTTTGGGATGCTAGTTTTGAGTTAGTCCTTTATTTTCTTTAGAATTATTGACTGCAGTGCTTTCAAAGCTGGAGACTGGTGGCAGGGAGTAGATTGTACTGTATTCTTAAAAGCAGAATTTAGTTCATGTCTGGTGTTTTTGTTGTAATTCTTAATTTTCTTGTTTCTTTTATTCTTAAAATACGTTGTTCTTGATTTAAATTCTTTTTGTACAGGTTCTGCCAGTTTTGATGTCGTTTCAGAGACTGCTCAAAGAAATGTGCCTTTGAACAGAACGTGCACTTTTGTATGCCAAATTACTATTCTTCTGTGTCTATATTTAAAGTAACTATCCTGAAATTTAGGAATGATAACATATTCTGTTAACTGGATGTTATAGATTAGATATGTTGTTCTGACTTCTTATTTTTCTTAAAGCACTTCTGTCTAACATTTTATCTGATGCATATCCAAATATGGGTTTGAGAATATGACCTTTCAAGAATTCTCTAAATATATTGAAAAACTTAGAAAAAATTAAACATACTTGTATCAAGCAGATACTTGTGTCCAACACTCAAACTCGAGTCTGAGTACCATATCAAATTAGTGTCGTCCAGCATTTGCTTGTTTATACTGATGGAAAAATATGTAAAGGATAGGCTTTTTAATGATTCGATATTATTCTTGTACTGCAGAACCAAACCAATCAACAATGTTGCGTTTGTAAAAACCCTGAATGAGGAACCAACTTGTATTTTGATACGTTCATTGTTAGGGTTTAATCAGCTTTGTTGCGAGTATAAATGGTAGTTCATGCATTCGCAAGCTGTAGTTTTTCGTAGTCAGACTACCATTATGTTATGTAACTTGGATTTAGAGGTGAGTATTAGATATGGATATATATTTTAAATGGTATATTTAATTTTTTAATATATTTGAAGAATTATATTATTATATCTATATATTTATATATAAATATCGAACACAGATTTAAAAAAAAATAAAAGTCCATGTACATAGGTCGAATATCCATCCTGAGCTAAAATTCTATGGAAATCATGATATTGTCGAAAAGGAGCTTTTTGTCGTGTACACAGTTTATCTGCTTTCTAAGTTCTCCGTATTTTTCTTATTTGTTCATTAGAAGATGTCAATCATCTTTACAAGTAATGCACCTGAAGTTTTTTTGTGTTAACCCCTATTTGGTTTAATGAAATTATTTTTCTACTATATTCTCAAATTAAACTTGATTTTTGAACTTATCATCCGCCAAATTGGAGAAATAAATACAGAGCTATAATTAGAAGGTACTCAAAGCAAATTCTTATTGTTTTATGGAAAATACTTGCATACTTCGAGAAGAAAATTAAAACCCATTATCTGCTATAAATCATCATGAATAAGAATAGGAAAATCCATTTATTTCACGTGTGAAATTCAACTTGGCAATATTAGATACGATATAAAAAAATAATTAAAATACATCATAAAACACGATATGAAAAATAACATAAACGTTTCAGGATCTATATAGTAGAAATTATTAATATATTAAAATTTATATAAATATAAATTATTTTAAATACGATTATGATATAATGAATATAATACAGAAGTATGAATTATTAGGCTTGTATGAAACATTGGCTTTGAGCAAGAAAAGAAGAGAACAGAAAAATCTTTTACAGCTGGAACTTGCCATAAAGCAAAGTTCTGTAAAAGGAAATCAATGGAAGAAAGTAAAAGCACCAACCAAGGCCAGAGAATTATCATGGATCATACATGGTAGGCAAATCTTTGAAAGCCAAGACAGGAAAAAAGCCAATTGCTGCCCCTAATTTTGATTGCCTAAAACCTTAATACATATATTTATATGTGTGTATATGTATATGCATTGTTTAATACGTATTAAGCAAATCATCTGGCTCGAATCCAGTGTTATCGAATGATATATGGTGGAAAAAAAAACAAATCTTCTACTCTAAACAGTTCTTCTCGACACTGTTTTGGAATTCTTTTGATCAAGTACCTCGTTCCTGAGGTGAATTTTGTTGTAACTTATTTTAGTTCTTTGATTGTTTCATGCTTATCTATAGTACGATCATATTTCTGGGTCCATAAGATCATAAAACAAGAAATTTCTTGGATTTTAAATTACTATTTTATTTATTAGCCTCTGAATATTACATTCAATCCTTTTTCATCACTTACTGATATCACTCTTTAACTTGTAGCAGCTCAGATCATGTTCTAGGGAGGCTTAGTTGTTTATATTGTATCCAGGAGTATATTGTAGTGCAACTTTATGTTCTTATTAAAGTCTCGATGCTTCTGGATTTAACTGAATCACTTGATTGCCTGCAGGTGTTTATGTGGAAATTGGAGTTTGCCCCCTGTAAAAGTAGGTACTTAGTCCTTTAGGAACTCAATTTAACTTCTCCATTTGTTCTCCGTGTACTGAGATCGTGTCAGAATTAGAATAAGGGTATGCTGTATAACTCTGACTCTATGTTTTTTTTGAAGTATCCATATCTGCATGGAGTATTACCCTCTATGGACTCTCCTAATTCATGAAAAAATTTATAAAAAACTTAAAATACTGTATCCGACATTCACACCCGAGTCCAAGTTGTACGTGTCAAATTTCATTCTATTCCTGTTCTTACTCATGTAGTCATATGATTGATATTTGTTCTTACTTTTCCCATTTATTGGTTTTCCCTGGTTTAGTGGATTGTTAAATCATATCTGGCCTTTTAACTCATTTATCTTGGATTATTCTTCGCTATGCCATAATAATCAGATAATATATTTATTTTGCAATATTAACTTGTAAAAGACTTTTGTACTGAAAGTGGCTGATTTGATCTTTGACATGAGCAGCACAACAGTTATCACAGTTCTAGGAATGAGTCTTACATTGAGGACAAATGGGTGCTAAGAGTCTACTTTTAGAGTCTCCTAGGGGCCGGATTTGTGAATATATTGATGATTTGAATATATGTCCAGTCATTATTACATGGTCCTAAGTTTTTGCAATGGTTCAGGTTGTAGTGAGCCCCCCCCCCCCCAAGGCAACATATATGGGAGAATTGGAATTTCAGCAGCGTTGGGATTTCAGGAGGAACGAAGACAATGACCTTGATTCTTCATTTGATGATTCGAAATCAAGTGAAGGGTCACTTGTCAAAAAGCTTAAGCTGGTACCAAGCTTGAATTCACTTGGTGATGATGAGACTAGTGAAAATAGTAGACTCAAGCAGAAGGAAAATGAGAATCCCAGAAGAGGGGGTCAAATTAATGGCGGGAAAGCTAAGAAACGGAAAACCAGGAAGATGATGAGCAGCAACTTAAAGAATGCTAAAAAGAGGGATTCTGCTGAAGATTTTGATTTGCAGAAGGGTCAAACAAGTGCTTATGATCCTGCTCAATTGGATGATCTTAAAAACTTCATGGAGTCCTTGTTAAAGGATCTTAAAGTTACAAGAGAAAATTTGTTGAAATGGATGATGGAGGAAATGCAAAAATTGGTGGCTGATCTGGGTGGAAAACGTGATCATAGAGGGCAGAAGGTCCAGTCGCAGCAAAGGAAAAAATCCAAGAAAGTTCAAGTTCAACATGAAGAATCCCACAAGGAGAGCATGCAATTCCAGAGTTGGAGCAATTCTGAGAAATGTACCGAAGTCGAACACCACATAAACTTTCAGGAGACAGTCCTAGGACAACAGCAACACAACTTTCATGTGAAAAACAAGCAGCAAGTGCTCCTTCAAGATGAGGTGAACAATAACAGGCAGCATCATGACTTTAAATTCCGCAAGAAAACTCAGGACTGCAATGATAGATTTTTAGTTACATTTCCATCTGGTATTAATGCTGGTGCTTCAACTGAGAACTTTAATTCATCAGGAGATCGACCTGGCTCCGGACAAGTAATTGAGATCATTACTTCATCGAAGAAGAAAGGAGATAGATTGTCAATAGCTGCGAAGCCAAATCTTCAGACAAGTTGTGCTGACCAAAATAATGTTCAAGTCCAGAATCATAATAGTGTTATTTTAGCTATAGAAGCTCAAAAAAGCAAGGGTGAATCTTGGAAGAGAAGCGTAAAAGGTAAGAAGACCGTTGATGTCAGCGATCACTATCGAGTACCTGAAGATCAAGGCGGTCATGGCCAAGCCGTTAGAACTGCAGCAGTAGCCAGTGGTAACATAGAAAAGCTGGGATCATCCGTTGCTCAAAATTTTCTATCTAGTCCCTTTGGTCAGGAACCTTTGTCGTCAGTGTACTTAACGTTACCTACTCTTCCAACTGAGCCGATATTCGCAAGTCACGGGCTTGATGCTTCATTATGCAACTATGTTCTACCAAGAGTTGCTGAGACAAAAGGAGGTGTGAATTCAGAAAGACCGAAGCAAATGCTGGAACCGAGTTCCAATCAAGGATCATTTCCAGTTATCCCGCCAGAAGAACGAATTCAAAGCTTTGCATTAATGGGATCCAGAATCATGGGTTCCATTAATCAGAACAGCACCCCAACTTCTGGTGCTGGAACTGGATTTCCTGTCCCATTTCATCAGGGCATAGATGTTGGTTTAAGCATTCCAAGACAAGTCAATCCACAATATCATTCACGGGAAACTAGCAAACCACTGGGTTTGAAGATGAATGGAGGAACTAGTAAGTTTCCTGGAGGAAGCTATAATTTATCAGAGCATATTGCTGCAAACAATTACCATAGCCATCCAATTCCAGCTGATAAATCTGGTGGCAGACTTATGTCATATCAGATCCATAACCTTAAAGACGGTCATCTTTTCCTACGGTAGTTCAACAGCAGGAACTAATACGAAAAACTATTTTGGGCAAATTGATTTCAATTCCATGATGTTCATCGACGCTATGACCTTTTTTTTCCTCTGTCTTTGATCTAAATATAAGCCAGAATTGATGTTCTTTGATTGTTTTCCATGGCAATGGACATTTGACTTATTGGATTGATGAATGTGTAAGAAATCAAATGAAAACCTATTTGTTGACTTGGGGGAGTTCATCTATTGGTTCACTGATTAGCTAGCAGAATTTTTTTAAAATGCTGAAAATGCTATTTGTTTATGTATTCCATTGAATGTGAAAGGGAATCACTAAATATTGCCTGTGAGTTCCATTAAAGTTTGAAATTCCATAATATACAATCGTTCTTATATATCTAATTCTCTCCCCACTTACAAAAATCTTAACTGTCTGCCATAGGCGACTAAATGATTAAACAAAGGATGGAAATTCGAAAATGATCTCTCCCACCATTGTTTTCAGTTTAATAGCAATAATCATCTTTCAAAACACTTTGTCAAAGCATTGCAACATTGAACCCGGATTCTATCCGGGTAATTCGTGGATCACCAAAGTTCAAATCTCGATGTTTATAACCTTATACCTGTCGACCTCCTTGTTGTGTTTGTTGATGAGCCCATGTGGCAGTTTTTTTTTTTTTTGGGGGGGGGGTGGGGGGACAAGGCCACATGCATGGTCGTCTGCAACTTTTTGATGCTTGAAAGACTAGAAAGCCATGAAAGCAAGCCACACCGACACATGAAAAAGAAAACCTTTTTTTTTTTGGCACAAACCCCACTGATTCTACTGATTCTACTGCATCTTTTCAGAAAGTGACCTCATTTTTCTTTGGTAGTGGACAGATTTTGCTTTCTTTTTATCAAAATCATTGTCGAAATGTGAGTTTTGATTAGCAAATCAAGAATCTTTCTGCTTGCCACTGAAAGGTAAATTTAAAAGGGAAATTCCTCCCATTTTTTTTTAAATATTTAAGGATTTTAGATGGTTCTACTTTGATAATGGTTCTATGTCATCTCTGTAACTGGGTATTTATGGCACATAATGACAAAAATAATAAAGGAAAAAAAAGATGAGTGTGAATAATTTTTGCTCAAATTCAAGGGGTACTATTGAACAAAAGATTGAAAACAAAAAACGATTCATTGCAAATTTCTTTTCATGTTTAGTTGCAAACTTCGAATTAAGTATATTTCAATAACTAAAACTGAAATTCTTAAAAAAGAAATTTAAAAGAAAAAAGGATTTTGGAGAAAACGATAACGTGATTCCTTCACAAATTACAGCCGTCTTTCCATGTTTTGATATGCAACTTGAGAAGGGGCGAATAATGCACTTTGGCTTTGACGCGTTGATTTGCTTATCCTTTTGTTCATTATTTTATTATTTTGTCATTCATCTTTCAGTTTGTCAAATACTGAGAAGAAAACAAAAAAACCCAACAAATACCAAAAAAGCAAACATTTATGTTTATGCATAGAAACAAGGGAACTTTAAACAGTCCCTGAACAAGAAAGATTTAGAAGGACAATGGATTTGCAGTGTCTTTGCAGAGTAATCTTAGTAACAGCTCTGATTTCACTTGTCTGTCAACTGTGTTCTGTCACTGCCGGCGATATAGTACACGACGACGATTTAGCTCCAAAGAAGCCCGGTTGTGAGAACGACTTCGTTCTGGTAAAATGCTACCTCTTTTTTTTCTACCCAGTTCTTGTTTCTTTGTTTTCTCAACTGGGTTTGATTAAATTTTTGGTTTTGATTCATTTTTTTTATTATTTGATCTCGGTAGTGGTAAGCACTTAAGTTGTGTTTCTTTTTCTCGGGCTACAAGAAATGCAATCTTGAAGAACGTCGTTTTGGATGTCGATCTTTTGAACTTTTTTTTTAATTTAACTTAGTTTCTTGAAGACTCAAATAGTCAAATTTGTATGTAAAACTAAACTAGCTTCATTTTGGTAAATTGTATATTAGTAGATTGTATAGCATTTAGTTATAGTCTTAAGTAGGTGGACGAGCCTGTGTTTTTCCTTTTTCGCTGCAATTGTAAGTTGCTGATTTTTGTGAAGTTATTTTCACTTTTACTTTCTTTTTGCTGATTGTTTATTAGCTTTCTAGATTGATAGTTACTAACTTATTGTCTAAGTGGTTTAACTTATGAAAATTTTCAAAGTTGGATTGAAAGATTGTATAATAGCTATTTACTTTCATGCATCATATGGGATTTCCTGCACTTTCTTTCATTTTGTTTCTCCTTTTAATTTTAGGGCTCTCCATGTTGTTGGATTAAAGTTGTTTTTTAAAGCATAGATTTGAGCTTTATCCTTGTTTTTCTTGTCTATATAGAGTTTAACTGTCAATAGTCCCAAAATTGATAGGTCAAAGTTCAAACTTGGGTTGATGGCATAGAGAATGCTGAGTTTGTCGGTGTAGGTGCCAGATTTGGTACTACTATAGTGTCGAAGGAGAAAAATGCAAATCAAAGACACCTCATTCTTTCTGACCCTCGTGATTGTTGTAGTGCCCCAAAGAATAAGGTTTGTATATTTGGCTACCAATATGCTCTTACGTGGTCATGCACAACAAGCAAGTATAGTAGTAGATTTTGGTTACTAATATCAATGCATAACTTTGATTTTGTTAGCTTGCTGATGATGTCATTATGGTGGACCGAGGCCACTGTAAATTCACAACCAAGGCAAATAATGCACAGGCTGCTCATGCTTCAGCTGTTCTCATCATAAATAACCAAAAGGGTAATTAATATTTTTAGTAGTTATTTTAATGCATGTGTTAATTAGTTGAGGTATTTAAATGCATTGTTTGATAAATAGCCATAGTATATTATTGTTATATTAACTGGAAAAAATGGTCCTTCGTCATTACTCTGGATTTTACCCTTTTTGAATAAGTATGAGATTGACAGTACTCACTTCTAAATTATTGTTGGATAAATAGTGTGACCTTGAAAGATGACATATTGGATTACATGTACGTTGCTAAAGGTCAAACTTGTTCCTTTCCCTGCAGAACTCTACAAGATGGTATGCGAGCCTGATGAAACTGATCTAGATATACACATACCTGCTGTCATGCTCCCACAAGATGCTGGTGCAAGCTTGGAGAAAATGTTGACAAGTAATTCATCAGGTAAGCTTCTATCCTATATTTGTTTTGCTTAATTTTTTTCACCGCAGATATGATCACCTTTCTAAGACCTATACATTTACCTTTTGAAATGCTTTGTGCTTTTGCAGTGTCTGTACAGCTTTACTCTCCAAGGCGACCACTGGTTGACATAGCTGAAGTGTTTCTATGGTTGATGGCTGTTGGTACCATATTGTGTGCTTCATATTGGTCTGCATGGAGTGCAAGAGAAGCTGCAATTGAACAGGACAAACTATTAAAGGTCATTCAGTTAATTTTACATATTTCCCCATGCAGCATGTCTGGTGTTTTTCCCTTCTGTTTACACCCATGTTATGCTTATTAATTTGTAGACCTTATGTTGTCAATGCAGGATGCTTTGGATGAAATTCCAGATTCCAGACATGTAGGATCTGGTGGTATTGTGGATATCAACACCAAATCAGCTGTCTTATTTGTTTTTATTGCTTCTTGCTTCTTGGTTATGCTTTACAAACTTATGTCATATTGGTTTGTTGAGCTCTTGGTAGTTCTTTTCTGCATTGGTGGAGTGGAGGTACAACTTGCTTTCATGCCTTATCCCCGGTTATTATTGATCGACACATGTGTGCATGCATATGCAGCTTCTCTTAATTCATGTTATAGTTTTGCATGCACAACATCTTTCTGTGAACATTGCCAAATTTTTTTTTCCTCACTTGTTCCAGATATTTCAATGAAGTAGTAGCATGTAACTCTAAAGTTCAATATATGTGCAGGGCCTTCAAACTTGCTTGGTTGCTTTACTGTCAAGGTATTTTTGTACTTCTTAGTATGAATTCAGTATGTTATGAGAAGTATGTGTTTAAACACCTGCCAAGTCATCCACTTGTTGGTTTATTGTTGATTGATTCTTGTATATTTACTGCTGAGAGCGTATTTGTGATTTTATTCTGTGCATGATATGGAGAGGAGGGTGATAACCATCAAAGTTTTATGAGAAGTCAAGTAAAAGTAATTAGTTTGAAAACTATATTGGTTCATAATGTGGTCAACACTCGTCAATAGATGAAGAAAAATGATTGCACTTTGTTGCTATGGATGCCCATGCATTTAGTTTCTTGTTTGATTGCCTAGCTAAACACTATTCTATCAGTTTTACAGCCTTCATTAGCTAAGTAAATCGACTGTCTTTTCAAGGTTGTGAATAAATTTTTATATCTCACAGGTGGTTCAAGCGTGCTGGAGAATCATACATTAAAGTGCCTTTCTTTGGACCACTCTCGTACCTTACATTGGCTGTTTCCCCCCTCTGCATAGCATTTGCTGTTGTTTGGGCTGTGTACCGCAATGTTTCCTTTGCTTGGATAGGTCAAGATATACTAGTAAGGATGTACTTTCTTGTTAATTTTCCTAATATATTTCAAGATTGTTGAAGTTCCATTCTGCGAATGATTACAAATCCTTCCTTTTTATTTATTTTTTCTTTTCTTTTGGGTTAGAGTTTTTACGCTTGTTGATGCACTAAATTTTGGGTTCTGGCTGAAGGCTAGCTACCATCATTGCTAATAAGAGGCTAGCTAATTGGATCCATGAGTCACATCGTGAATTCAATTCAATAAGAGAATGTGCCTACCTTAATGCACCAGTCATACCCTATCTTGTGGGGTAACATTTTTCTTTCCCATAAATGGCAAAGAGTGAATTTAAACCAACTTTAGGTTTCAAGTACTAGATGACAAACCTTTTCCTCTTCTAGGCTCATGATGGACGATATTTTTTGTTTTCCATTAACCTATGGCTTTGCTAGGATATGCATTTCAAGTGGATTTAGAATTCGCTAACTGGTCAATGATGAACTATCTTATCTGTCAAGTATTACAACACCAATTAATGACTACAGCCACCGTTTAGGTGGATGGATATGAATACAACACTTATGGCTTATTCCGAGTTCTTGTGCTTCTCTCCCCTTCTTTTTTCCCTTTAACAAGATGTTGATGCAAGATTTACATGGCAGAGTTCAACTTATAATTTGTTTTCTTCTCAGGGAATTGCACTGATAATCACAGTTCTTCAAATTGTCCATGTACCTAATCTCAAGGTAGTATTGCAATTCTATTTACTCCATTCATTATATTTTAGACTTCAGCAGACCGTCATTAGATTCCTTAAATTTTCTCTTTGGAATTCCCAAAATAATCAAATATGGAATGATTTTGATGAATACTACTATTTCTAGGAAACAAATTTTTATTCTGACATAATTCTGGTTTGTTTGTGAATCAGGTGGGAACAGTTCTACTCAGTTGTGCCTTCTTATATGACATCTTTTGGGTATTTGTTTCAAAAAAGGTGTTCCATGAAAGCGTGATGATTGTGGTAAGTAATCCATCTTATTATCCAACTCTAGCCCCTGTGCTATATCAGAATTAGAAGGTTAGTCTTTAGACTATTAAGGATATTTCAAAATATGAAAGGCTGGAACGTAACACTGGTTGCTTGTGTCTATTTCATAGGTAGCTCGTGGGGATAAAAGTGGAGAGGATGGCATCCCAATGCTACTGAAGATCCCCCGTATGTTTGATCCATGGGGTGGTTATAGCATAATAGGATTTGGCGACATCCTTTTACCTGGATTGCTGATAGCATTTTCGCTTAGGTTTGAACTGCGTTCTTCACTTGCTAAATCTTTTGTTCCTGTCGCTGCTCTGTATATGCAAACTTGTCCCTTAATATATGCATACTTTTCTTTCAGAATTCCTCTTGCTGCTCTTCACATGCAGACTTGTCCCTTAATATTCGTACCTTTCTTTTAGGAGAAAATGGCCTTCCACGGTTCTTCAAACAATGTGTTTACTTCCCTTGTTGCACAGTTTTTGTTTAACCAATTCAACTGGCTCATGAGGAGTTTTTTTCCCTTGGGGGGGGGGGGGACAGTGTTTCTTAAAGAGTTATTATTCACTTTTTAATCAAAGAGTAGAGAGCTTTTTTTTTTCCTGAGTATTTTAGTAATAAAATGGTAATTTAGAAGATATTTAAACCCATTATAATTTTTAAATGGTTCTATAATATAGCATAATAAGAAAACAAGTATAATGTTCACTGATGCAATATCTTTAGAGTATTTCATGTTTCAAGCTACAAATTAAATCTTACTGGTAGTAAAAATACGAAATTCATGCATCATTTTCCCGCCCAAGGATTATTTGAAACAATATTTATCCCTTCCTCTCATTGAGCTGACAGAAATCGTGACCTTTTCATTTCTTTCTAATTTTAAAGGCATGGTTTTTTGGCCACTGAATTCTCAAGCTGTTGCTAATTTATCTTCCTCAGAGGTGAGAACTCACTCGAACCACTTGTGCATTACAGGTATGATTGGCTGGCAAACAAGACTCTTCGAGCAGGCTACTTCTTATGGGCAATGATTGCTTATGGCTTAGGTAAGAGTCGACGAAGAAATCATGTTCGTCCCAAGTACAAAAAGAACCATATTTTTCTTGTTACAGTGAGTGTGAAAACATAGTTTGCTTGTGGACAAATGAATTAAAAAAAACTTCCCAAATTCCCTTGATTTGTTTCCATTACTCATTCACCTGGATTTTGCAAATGACAGTTTTCTACTACTCCTTTATCACCCATGGCAGGTCTTCTCATTACGTACGTGGCTTTAAATTTGATGGATGGACATGGTCAACCAGCTCTCCTTTACATAGTCCCTTTTACACTAGGTAATTTTTGTTTCTAAAAGCAGTTTTCTTCTTCACTATCCTTTGGATCCGCACATTGTCTGGCCTACTCCCGCCTGGGCTGGAGCTGCCATTAGCCTTGGTTGGCAGTCTCGTTACTCTCAGCTGACGAAGATTTAATGTTGTTGCAGGAACCTTTTTGACCCTTGGAAGAACGAGAGGTGATCTAAGAGTTCTCTGGACGAGAGGAGAACCAGAAAGACCCTGCCCCCATATCCGACTTGAACACCAACATCGTGAAGAGTTGGGCGACTACTAGTAAGAGCTTTTTTTCATTAATTATATTGTAGAGTTTTTAGTGTGGCTGACGCTGATAATTTGAAACTTACTGTAGCTCTAGCATAAATCTTGATGCCCTTTGAACTTAAGACAGGCATGTTATCAATTAACAGTAGTGTGTCTCATTTGCAAAAAGACAAAAAAAAGTGTAAATTTGATAAGCTTCAAAGAATTGCATCAGCTACTTCATTTTGCAGCAAGTATTTCAATATGCAATTTTTAGATTGAGCAATGTTGAAGATTCGAAGATCGAAATGAAAAAGGGAGAATCTACAATACATATTCAATGGTAGAATTTGAAGAGAATCAAACTGTTCTTTCTAAATTTTCTTGTACTTTCTCTTGTAGCTAAGATTAAATCAAATTGGTAAAAATCAGAATTAATGGTATAGGTGCCTTCATTTGCAAAGTCTCTTCTCTAATATTTTTTTTTTTTTGAGTAATTTTCTGCTTGATCTTCTGGAATTGAAATGAAGAAAGCTTGAAGGGATCAGAATCAGCATTCTTGAATATTCCCAAGAAAAGCCAATATCAGCAATATCCAAAATCTTGGAAGGATCTGTCCTGCTATAGTATTAACACTGCACCGAAGTTGGAATTCACAAGAATGAGATCCTAAAACGCTTAAAAAAAATGAATGATCGGGTCATTTTAAAACCTTCATGGAAGAAGTTTGCTTCATTCATTTTAAGGAATTGCAGGCAGCATTCTCGCCTCACTTGCAAAACCCAAATTCGTATGACTACTCTTGGGTTAAAGATTTTCTCGGTTTAGTGCCTTTACTTTCAAACCTGAAATTGTGAAAAACCAAAATCATCTACTTGAACTCCGGAAAAAATTGAACCTAAAGCAAATAATGAAGAAATCTAGATAATTCCAGTGATTTTTCAACATCATTATGACAATATCAAGCATAGTTCATTTCCTAATGTTGGATGGTAAATACAGGTGAAATTAGAATTTAACAATTAGCTGCCAGTGTGATATATAGATACATCAAATATCAGCAGCCAGAATTAAGTTTTTGGCTGAGCTGCTAAAGCTGATGGACCAGCCTCAGCAAATTTCACGAGTCATCTTGACAAAAGCCTTGATTTGGTTTTTTTAGCTCCCCACCTTCTGTACATCACTTTTTTAACCCCCAACCACTGTCCTCACACCTGTCAAAATTGTAGAGGAAGGGAAAAAAAAATTGGGAAGGAATAGTTCTAACTGTGTTTCTTGGCTATAGTAAAATGTATACTTCTCTTTACACAGGCAGATGCATTCACTTGTCAGGAACTGCTTAAGTCAATCTCCAGAGTCGAGCTTGGTTTCGAGTTTCTTAGCCTCCGCGTTGCACAGTGAACTCGTAAGTGACACAGATTGCCAGCTATGATGGTGAAAATATGTGCAGAATCTTGGTCACTGAACACCAACTTCACAATCCAGCCTCTAAGAACCACTTGCATGTTGATTGTAGTGAACAACCGACCAATCAAAGGGGCCACCTCAACATCATTTCTCCTTTCTGCCACTTCCAGAAATAATTACGTATTTTCAGAGTGGATATCTAACCTCTCCCCTTAATTTGAGGACAAAAGCGACATAGGCCACCACAAAGCACCTAAAATGCCTGGAAGTCTTCCCCTCACAGAGGATTCTGGAGCAACTAGATTCCTCCATTATGATACAGCATTGAAGAACTTGGGTTCAGGTCCAGTAATGGCTTCAACTTCACATGGTCCCTCAAGAGTTGGCAAGACACATGATCAGCCAAGACTAAGTGTCCATCATAAAGTTCCCTACGATCCCCATGGCCAGCTCGTCCATACTGTTCTCCCAAAGCACCATTATCCGATGAAATCATTTCTTGGAAAACATTAGAGGCACGTGAAATCCCTCGAAACAGGTCAGGCTTGGATTCTTGATAAGAGCTGCTAGCATTTCCATAGAAACTATTTTGGGATCTTGGGATTATTCCAATACCTTCATGCAAGTAGGTCATTGGCTGTTTTTGGTGATGAAATGGAATGGCACCACCACCACCAGTAAGAGGAGTGGATGAAACAGAGGCAGTACGAGGGCTAGATATTGGAGAGGGGGATATCCTTCCACTCATATGTTGCGGTGACCTTGGATGTAGTAAAGGACTCCCAATGGGTGAAACTGGGCATGACAGGTTCCAAGGTGTACGAGCATCACTGCAATTGAGCAAAAATAAAGAAATCCATCAGAAAACCGAAAAAATAGTGATCATATCTTAGATTTTATGCATCAGAAACTTGGTTCAGACACATTTTCTACTTACCAAGCAGGACATCAAGAAGCATTCAAGCCAATGGCTATATTTCTCTCTAAATGCAATCACAAAAGCAGATAAATTTAATACCCCCAGGCATCCAGGTGGACAAAGGTATAACGACAAATGGGATAGGCAGAAAAAGGAATTTGGTTATATGTGCACATTCTATAATCATTCATGAAATTATTGTGCAGCATAAAAGGACAACATGTATTATATCGACAAAAGTATCAAGTCAAAGTCAGGTTAAAAGAAGTGTTTTCAACAATGACTGGATGCAGACCCATCTATAACTACCACGTGTAATTTTAAGTCACTGTCACAGAAGTGATAATTGGAATAGCAGTTTCTTGTGTTAACTCCCCAGAGGGCAACAACAATATTGTACTCATTGTTTCAAGACAGAATAAGAATGTTTAAAGCACACGTCAGCATTTTAGCCATAAACCTTTCAGAAATTGTGCTATTTTGAAGCTGCAAATCTCTAAGAGCCTCTATATACTCAAATTTGCATAACCACTCATATGCACGTTAACCACCGTCAGGACACATTAAGCATGCATGTCTAGGCTGCACATACAAGTAACAGTGGATGTTTACATGAGCATCCATGTTAGAGAGAGAGAGAGAAACCTGGATCCTGACCCCGTTTTTAAACCTCTTCGTGGAAGGTTACCCATCCCTTCTGAATCTATGCATAGAAGATTTCTGGTATTTCCAATCCCCTAATGGATTAATCAAGAAGAGAATGTAGCAGTCAGCAATTACAGTAAAAACTTGAACATATACAGCTCAGTAACAAAATCAAACCATTAGACAGATCAAATATACAAAACTGATAAATATGCCTGTGCCAGCATGCTTCTTGCATCGATAACTGCAGGTGATGGGCCCACATTAGAACTGAATATGGGCCTTTCTACTGGTGCAACATTATTTACAAAAGGGTGCTCTAAAAGCTGAGCAGCAGTAGGGCGATGCAATGGGTTTCTTTGTAAGCACAGCCTCACAAAATCCTTTCCCACATCCGAAAGATTATCAGGAATCGCTGGAAGTTCTTTGCTATTGCAGATCTTGAACATAGCAGCAACCTTTGAAATAGTATAAGAAAATGTATTAAAAACATAATAAAAGGTTAAAAAGTATTCTTATTGGGCAAGCAGAATTCTCCATTAGAAAGGAATATGCACTACCAGAATTTCATACAAAAGGGAAAATGAACTTGGTGTACTAGTGAGAACATTTTTTATAATATCTGACAAAATAAATTTTCAGGCCCCTGTATAAAAATTTACTAACCCCTTCATACTGGCTCCAAGGCGGTTTTGCGGTAGCCATCTCCAGAACTGTGCACCCAAGGCTCCATATATCAACGGCAAGGTTACATCCATTTGAGTTCTTTATAACCTAAATGAAAAATGGAATTTAACATTGTTACCAAAAAGCATCATAGAAATGATGACATTGGACTATAACAATAAAAGATGCTGACCTCAGGTGCCATCCAATAGGGGCTTCCCTTGAGTGATAATGGACAAGATGACCCAGTAATCTGCAAATTATACGTATAACTTTTATTGGAATCTAGAGACATGCAATATGTGCACAAAGTACTGTTACTACCAGCAAACTATGGGTTACTTTTTCTTACAAGGATGTACTAAAGAAAAAGAGGACTCAGGAATTTATATTACTTATCTTACAATATGTCATATGTCACGATTATTTTGACTTTGTAAGTAAAACCATTAATTATAAAATTATAGATAAATGCTCTTACATGCTTTGCCATCCCAAAATCAGCCAATTTCACACCACGGCCATCTGGGTTAACCAATATATTTGCTCCTTTTATGTCTCTGAAAATTTTGCATGGAATACTACATGATACTCCAGCACCATTTTCACAATGATAGATTATGATGTTCCCAACAGGAAAAACCCAGTATAACCAGAAAGTAAACTTACCTATGAACAGTATTTTTAGCATGCAAGTAAGCAAGCCCAGACAAAATTTGTTGGGTGTAATTCCGAATGGCACTTTCACCAAACTGACCATAATCCTGAAGAAGTTTATAGATGGAGCCCCCAGAAATATACTCCAAGTATATATAAAGTTTATCATCAACCTATTCAAGAAATAAAAAAGCAAACAAATGGAATTAACATAATGCATCAACTGATCCCATTCATCAAGCTATATTTAATGTAAAGAGAACTTATACTGATGGCAGACTATCAGAGAACAAATACAGGGAATGACACCTTTTGAAGGTCTTAATGTTAAAAGAACAAAAAACTTACTGTTGCAGATCCATAATATTGCACTATATTTTGATGTCGTAAGCGACTTAGCAGCATAATTTCCTAACAAAACACTATCAATGAGTATAAAAGGTCAACTAAAACTATTAACACTAAAATGAAAACCAACACAGATGAACACCAAGGAAAACATAATATCTGTTCCAAAAGCTAAAATTTCCAAAAAAAAAAAAAAAAACCTAGAAGAAATAAGTTTACTTGTCCCAACTGCTGTGCACTTTCCTTTGATTTGGTATCATCTGAAAACAAAGTTACTTCCTTCATTGCGCACATCTCCCCACTTTCACTAAAGCAACAGACAAAGAGACAGAGGAAAGGAGAAAGAAAACAAATCAGGCATTGAAATGGTAAGGAAATTGCAGACCACTTAATTTGAGCAGAAAAACAAGGAAATCAACATCAATGGAAAGGAATGTGCACATTGAAATTTGCTGATAAAGTTAATAAGGATTAATCCAAAACTCAGACACCTTATGATTGAAAAATTAGCTGGGTTCAATCTCACATAGAGCTTTGCAAAGAAATGAACAGAAAAACATTAATAAGAAACAGATGAGAGTGGAGCATAACCCATTTGACAGACCTGTCAAAGCCAAGATAGACGTGTCCAAATGTGCCCCTCCCAAGCAATGGTCCTTTCTTCCAGCAGGCCCCAGGGCTTGTTGGATTTTCTGACCTACCAGGACTTCGGGGTAGTGATGGAGATGTTGCTGCTGAATACACAGGAGAAATGGGGCAAGTATTAGATATTGTTATTGGGGGAAGAGGCAACCTGTGGCTTTGCCGTTTCCCATCATTAGGTTGGCTTGTAGGTGACTCAGTGGCAGACCCTGCAGCTCGCTGATGCAGAGGGGTGCCAGCACCACTGTGTATTCTGGAGCTGGGACCAGGGCTTGTCATTCTAGGACTAGGTATCGGTGAACACTCAGGGCTACACCTGCTTTGTGGCCAAAATAACTGTCCTGACATATCTCCACCAACTGAATTATGTCCAGAATTATGGCCCGAACCTGGACTAGAGCAGCGTCCAGATCCTAGGAAAGCTAAATCAGAGAAAGGCTTTCCTGTACATCGACCATAATTCCAAACTTGCTCCTGACCGAATGCTCTCATTGGACTTCTAGAAGGACTTGACATTAAGCTGTCTGGATCACTAGAGAGAGCACCATGTTGAGGAATCCATAAATTCTGCACATGATTGATCAACGGTGCTCTCTTAGGTGATGTGGAGAGGTACTGATTATTAAAAGGTATATTAGCTGTCTTCAGTATCTCTTTTGAGTTCTTCTGATTGACAAGAGGCAACCGATCCATGTGCTTTATGCTTCATTAAAAATTAAAAATTATAATCAATCATGCATGACATACAAGTAGTTAGAGGGACAGTTCAGAAACACTATGTTTAAATGACATTAGTTAAACTCACCCAGAAGGACTGTTTGCAGCAGTTCTCTGTCCATTTTCGTAATCAGAAGTCAGGGGGCTAAGCAGACGAGAATCAGATGGGTCATCACTATCACTGAAGCTATCACTAAAAATGGAAGCAGCAGCAATATCTCCCTCGGCATCTAAAGGATTCAATTTGTTAAAGACTTGTCCAGGTTTTGGCAAGGGTAAAAACAAAGATTGCCTTGAACCTCTGTCAAATCCAGGTCTTGCTGATGTATTAATTCCAGAATTAGTGCGCGCAACACTAGCCTGATGCACCCCGGGAAGTGGAAGTGGTTGAGCATGAGGCCATTCTGCAAAACTTTGACAGCGTGATAAATGTGTGGAGGGTGATGGTGATCTTGACAGGACCCGAGACAAAGACCCCTTTTCTAAAACATTATCGCTACGACATCTCCGAGAATCCCCAGATCTGCTGGTGGATTTTTGATCAGATGTGATCTTAAGCTTACGGTTTATAGCATCAATGAAACTTTGCTTGCTTGCTTTCTTTTTGTCTTCTTTGGATGAAGACTTTCCCCACAAAATAGGCATATTATCTAATACAGGGTAAGTTTCAGACTATAAGATCCCTTCTTGTTTATAGTTGACGCTTACTTTAACATCCGTTATCATACTTGCCGATAACACGCCGGCAAAATTTGAACCAAGTCGACAACTTGTTCATTCCTTAACATAAGCACAAAGAACAGGACATAACCCTAGGTATGCCAATTAAAGTGTGTTGCATTCTCTAAAGATACATTAGCAGCCGGTAAGATCCTGTATAAAAGCTTCATCATGAGCCTCTAGCAAAGGATGTCCCAAAAGGAAAAACATCAATAAGAATTATACTAAATATACAGCTTCGAAGATAGGACCCCTCATAAGCAAAGGGGCAGCATAAGTACAGAATCCGGTCAGACCACAAATATCCTGATAGAATGTTAAAAAATTTCCCGGCATTAACTTCCCCTCAATAAAGCAGCCATACAAAATACACTACATATTTCACATCTAAAAGTCATAACTTTGAATCTATTGCTTAATTAATCACCGGTCCACATCCAGAAGACACATTCTAGTTAGACGATTGAGTCCAAAACTACTTCTAATTAATCTATAGAGCATTCCAGCTCAATTTTACACCTAAAATTAGAGCAGCTATTGAACTACTTGCACGAACAAAAAAAGGGCCCTTGATACTCAATTTATTACCAAAACAGGTCCAAGATTTGGGTACCCATTTTTCCACACAAACTGACATGTAAGCTCAATCTCAGGAACCCAAAACACAGTTTTTTTTTTTTTTTAAACTGGATCTACAAAATCAAACAATTCATATATCCATCTAAAAGAGCACGTGAATTTACGACAATTAACAAAAAAAGCCAAGAACTCAAAATCGGACAAGTTACACAAAGAAAAACTCAAAATAAAAAATCCCAAATTCACCATAATTTAAAAACCCATAAGTTAAAAATAATTAAAAAACTAGTTGAAAATGAAGAAAGAAAGCTCATACTACACTATAAAAGCAGAGCAACCAACACTTCATTTAGCTAAAAACTTGAATGGAATAAACAAACCAAATGTCGAAAACATTAATCCAAAATTTTCAGCTCAAAATACCCAAAAAAAACTTTAAAAACCGAAAATAAAGGGAAAAAACAAAACGTTACTTACAGTGAAGGTGTAAGTATGGCCCCCCTCGAAAGAAGTGTCAGTTTCCAGAGAGACGGCAAAGAGAAAGCTCAATAGGCTCTAAAATGAATGAAAGAGAGAGAGAAAGAGAGGGGGGGGGTAGAACACCCCTTAGAGAGAGCAAGACATGAACATTTTAAAAATTTTCGAGTAATCGAAATCATAGAGTGCTGTCTTTGCGTGTTTAATTTGGGTAAAAGTACTTGGAAATTTAATTACTTAAAAAAAAAAGTGGGAAGTCTTCCCGTGGGAAAGCTGATGTTTAAGAACACGTTTGTGACGTAGGATTGTGAACGGCAGATTTGACTTTGATGACGCAACGTTCATTATTTTCAGTCAATCTTATGATCGGGAAGTGGAGTTGTTTTGTAATTATCGGGATAACGGATGCATTGGATTAGTTACTCCCCTCAATTTTCATCCCCATTCTTTACGCAATTGAGTTTTTTATTTTATTTTATGTGAAGATCCCATGTTTTGGATTATTCGAAATTGGCACTCCTTAATTTGTTTTGCTTTCATCTTTGTCATGTCTCTCCTAACAACGTGTGTTAGGCATAAAGTTTTTCATTAACATAAATAGAAAATTTTGTTTAAGTCATAATATGAAAATATTGATCATTAATTAATAACATTGTTTAATGTGATACTTTAAGAAAAAAATAAAATCAATAAATTATTTTCTTGAATTTATTTAAAATAATATAAAAATATTTTTTAAAAAATAATAATTACAAATTTTTAACTTACATTTATAAGCACTGATTAATCAAATTGTTATAACTTAGATGGACACAAATAATAAAAATTTCCAAAAGGATGTGGTCGAATATTAACAAAACATGTTAGATAATTACTTTGATCATTTACACACCAACTTCATTTTTGTCTTCTAAAATTTTCAAATTATTTCATCACTATTCTAATGTACAATTATAAATGTTGATGATGAGATATGCTCGGTTAGAGGTATTTATGGGTCGGGCTAATCGTTCAAACTCAAAAGCTTATTCAATATTTGAGAGGTTTGAGCAAAAATATTAAACTTAAAAAAATGACTATCGAGTCTGGCCCAGTTTGCTCGTTTTTAATTATATAATATATTAGTTTTGTATTTATATTTTATTTATATACATTATGTAATTTTATCCTACAAAGAATAAATGTATAATATTATAACACAAATATTAAAAAAAATATGTTAACGTAATTATATTTTAAAATTAATAAAAGAAATGATTAAATTGCTAAAGATTATATATTAAAAAATATTTTTTATAAAAATTAAATTGAAAAATCTATAATGTAGGCTGCTTTAAACAGGTTTGCACTACTCATTTATAAATATGAACAAGCTTGATAAAATTTAAAGTCTACATTTGAGGTCGAGTTGAGTTTAGATAAGCATGAATAAAATTAATACTATACTTAAACCAAACTCGACTTATGAACATCTCTGTACTCACTCAACCCAAATTGAAATTAGACAAAGGAACGTATAAAAACGATTTTATGATTTATGTTAACGAAAGCGAAATTACTTAAACGACTGGGTATTTTTTAATTTTAATATTTTTCATATTTTTTTATGCAATAAAGAAAGGCTAAGATGATTCACTCAAACAAATTTTTGAGTTTTTGATAAATTTATCTAAATAGAACGAAACTGATATTTTCATCAAAGCTTTGAATTTTGTGGGACCAAAACTGTTATTTTCATTAAAATTTTCAATTTAGTGTGGCAAAACTATTATTACCTTAAAATTTTTAATTTTATGAGGTTAAAATTAATATTTTTTATTCAAAATTAATTTAATAAATTTTAAGAGTTTTGGTGGGGCAATTCCTCCCAGGAGCCTATGTATCTGTCTATATCTAAAGATTTCGTTACCTTTGTTTTGCACGATTACGTAAGAAAAGCAGAAAATTACCCTTTTACCCTATGAAAATAAGGCAACATTGAAACAACATTATACAGAATATTGATAATGTGCTGTTTTAGTCTACCTTGGGGGCATTAATTTTTTTTAATACTTTTTTTATAGTGCATGTGTTTCTTCCACTAGTGTTTGACACTGTCAAGTGTCGACAATTTCTTTAACGCAAACAAGAGGTTCTTGAATTTGTTCACAGAATTCAAACATCTTTTATTCTTGTACTAAAATAATGTTAGCCATTGAAAGTGAATTAAGGTCTTCCACCGGTTTTGTCTTTCTTTTTTTCTTGAAATGATATCGGAAAGTTCTTGACCCCCCGCAAGAATCTTTGAAACAAATATATATATATATATATATTTTAATTCAATTATCCTCCACCATTAAAAAAAAAAAAAGTCATCAAACGCTGCTATCAAAAAAGACTGCGCATTGATAAAGTCAGGAATTCTTTTTTCCTTAATTGGAAGGTTAAAACTTAATAATAGCAAACTTGAGGTCTTGGCTTCAATGCTTTAATAAATTTCCTTTGAAAAATTAAACTTAGTGCTCATAATGCTTCTTTTTTTATTGAATTTTTTACTTTGATTATACTTGTTTTAATTTGTCATCTTTAAGGCATATTATATATCATTTTTATTTTATATACTTATATCTAATATTTACTATAAATGTAATTTAAAACCCGTATTTCTACGAGAATAAGCAACCCTGTTAGGTTAGGATCACTGCTATTTAGTACATAAACTAGTTTTCTATTAAATTTTAGCCGGCTAATTTCCTAAATTATTTTTGGAGTGGAATTATTTGATTCCAACTTTAAAGTTTATTTTTTTTGGTTGGGTTCTTGGGTAAAATTATTGGATTCCCTTTCGAAATATTTGCAGCATTTTGGTGTAGGTATGATTACTGACATTGAAAGAAGCCCAATAATAAAAGATCTATTCGTTAGCTTAGCTGCGAGACTCTGCAAATATGCTTGTCTTTTTTCCTTTTTTTTCTTGATGAGGACTAGAATACGTTGATGAATTATAGATTTTAAACTCTTTGTTGTATTATTATTTAAAAGATACGGATCTTCTTTGCTCTAAATTCTCTCTTTTATAATTATTCAAGTGTTTGGATATATTATATGCAATAAATAGTTTTATTTAAGTACTCTCTTTAACTGAAAACAACTTTTTATGAGTACGTGATTAAATGTTGTGGGTTCATATATTTAGTTATTAATTATTTGACTCGAATTATTAGTTAGTAATAATAATTTTTTATTTAAATTTAATATAATTGACAATTAATCATATGTTTTTGGACTAAATCATGTGTTGAGAAAAAAATTTTAAAGTTCTGGACTCAATTCAATCTAACGACAGACTTGGTTTACATATACGAAATTGAAATTCTTAACATCTATGCCATTTGTTCTTTCTTTCATTCTTACTAATTAGAAGAAGATTTGGTTTTCAAGGACTACTCTTCAGTTACTAAAGTTGACCCTATTTTAACAAATAATGAAATTAGCTTTTGGTTCACAATGATTTGTCCTTTATTTATGCTCAACATAGCCGCATTCTATACATATTCTGAACCGGCCAGCCTTTGTTCCATGATGGAGTTTTATATTATAATTGTCTAGTAATGGCAATAGACTTTGGACCATTAGTTTCTGCATAATTTATACGAAGATCATTCATAAGTTGCAAAAAATCCAGTAAAAAAAAAAGTAGCTTACTTATTTTCCCATACTATTTTCGTGCAATTTTCCCCTTATACTACTATTATCTATAGATTTTTGCCCTTTTTTCAAAGCGACATGAGAAAATTGAGCTCAGAAATTAACAGCATTTTAATGTTGACTGCTGCTCAAGCATTTTGATCTTAGAAATGGCATCTTCAAATAGGAAGAAAATTGCACTACTCGACGTTCCAGAAGATAGAATTTTATTAACAAGTATCTTATGATTTTATATATATATATATGATAATAGCTTTACTTAATACATTGAAAATCATAAAAATTTATTTAATATAATAATATTACTATAAATAGCATACATATCAGTTTCTACATATAATGGTACCAATGATAGTTGGTTTCGTTTCTATTTTAATTTTGATTTACACCGGCCGTACCGATAAAAAATTGCTTGTTTTTGTCGTACCGACCGAAAATATATGTACCAGTTGGTATATAACATAAGCTTATAAAAAGTTTAACTGATATTAACCTTAAATCTGATGAATATTATGCATAAATACTCATAACTTTGATTAATATTAGATATAATTATTTACAAATTTAACGATTATTAAAAAATTTCAGCCTTAAAACTTGACTAATATTAATTTTTTTATATTTGATGAAATTTCTTTTAAAATATTATATATAATTCATAAATATTTAATATATAAAATTTATTTAATCTTACTTATTTTATATTTATAAATATTTTTAATATATAAATAAAAATTATTTAAATTTTAATAAACTTAAAATAATATATCAAAATATATTAATATTAAAATAAAAATAATATATCTATTAATATAATACGGATTGCTTTGTTTAAAACATTAACGATGGACGTTAAGCCTGGCTTCCGCCTCTAAACTTTTCTCTTTTTTTTTTTTTTTTGGGGGGGGGGTGTTTTTGGGGTGGGGGAAGGTAATAATCAATGCCCAAAAGTCCCAAAAGCT
>JAQSVH010000004.1:15704067-15760756 GCA_029448705.1 Adansonia digitata
TTTTTAGAACTAATTTGAACAAAATCAACACAATTTAAAATTTTATTTTTAATGGTATATTATATATATATATATAAGAAAATGAAATTAAAATATGGTTTCAAATTGAAGGACAGTTTTTTTTTGGTAGTGTTTTCTTCTGTACTTTTACACAATAAACTAATAAAGTTTGATTCTTTATTTATTTATTTATTTATATAATGTAAAGCTCCTCTGATTGAGGAAATAGTGGCCCGGTAAATTTTTTAGGGTTTCAACGTGGTGGGCTATCATTCATCCTTGGATCATTAATAATTCACCGTTTTTAAAGTTACCAAAGTCATTTACCAATTCTTTTCCTTACGTACTACTTCTCTTGGAACATTTTGAATTTTCTATTTCTCCATATGATATCATTTACCAAGAAAACAACCAAAAATACAATTTTTTTTAACATTTTTTGGGCAATTTCGAAGAGTCTGTAGTTGGATCAAATTAATTGCACGTAAATAATTGGTTGTTAGTTTGGAGGCACATTAATTCGGAAAATGACCCCACCTTCTTTTGAAATTTAGTTCATAAATATTCCAAGGCATAGAGTGAAGTGGTACAACATTGTCCAGCCATACTCTTTGGCTATTTGCGTTTACGATTTTGCATTACCTAGCTTTGGCGACCAAAATTCAAAAGTTGCCCCTTTTTTGTCAAATATTCCAACTCCCCTTCTCCTAACCCCGTCCATTTCAACAGAAAATAAAAATAAAATAAAATAAAAAATTAATGCCGTTTGATCACGATAAATAAAATTATTGGCCGGGCTTAAACGTGTACATGATTAACTCTTGAATATAAGTTTTTTTAATTTAATTCGATACGGATTATTATTTAATATAAAAATTTTATTTATATTTAATTATAAAAATATAAAAATATTAATATAAAAATTATTTTTTAAAAAATTTTTATTAATATTTTAATAATAATTTAAGTTTTTAAGTTTGATTCTAACATGTAAATATAAATAAAATAAATTTTAAAATCATTACGATGATGCTATTTAGAAATTATATGTACTTTTATCATTAATTTATATTAAATTTAAAATTTAAATAATCAAATACAACTATAAAGAATTGATATAGAATAGCATATTAGCAATATGTTTCTTCCAAGCATAATTATTATTACAATTAATCAATTAATTATTGTGGTTTTTTCTTTTTCTTATTCCTTAAAAAATCCGACCCGTGATATGGAATAGGATATTATTAATATAATAAATATTTTCTTTCTTTTATGTTTCTTCCTTTATCGTCGTCCTTTTCTTAGCCATCAAAGTGAGTGTTTTTTTTTTTACTTACTCTGTATCTGGACCGGAAACTTATTTCAACAGGCTTTAGTTGTATATATGTTAATGATCATTTCTGTACCTACTTTCCCCAGGTTTTTGAGCTGCATAGCTGCTCAAAAACACCATCTTTTAGGTCTTTAACTATTGAAATTTTTAGTCGTTTTTTTTTTGGCAGAAAATGTTGGTTTTGAGCTCTGGTTTGTTTTCTGTTAAAAGAAACATGGCCAGTAGTGAGATAAAGCCATCTGGGTTTTGCTCTTTTGGGTTCAAAGAATCATGAACTTTGAGCTCTAACACATGCTTTTGTTGATTTTTTTTTTTTGGTTGGAATATTCCACAACCAAAGATATTTCTATGACTTTATTGAAGCCTGTCGAAGCATGTGTTTGGGTGAATGAAGAACACAAACAATTAAGAGTAACAGTCAATTTGCATCTGATCTGATTGGCTGTGATATAATATATATGGCTAGTTTTTAAATACAGATATCTTTGAAATGGCTACTGGGTTTCAAAATCAAGAGAGAGTGTTAAAGAACCTGAGGAAACAGCTTGCTCTTGCCGTGAGAAACATCCAGTGGACTTACGCAATTTTCTGGTCCATTTCAGCTAGACAGCCAGGGTACAAAATGTTCCATTTTTGCCCCATCTTTCTTTTTCTATCAGTATCTTCGGCTCTAGCTTTTTGAAGCACAACTGTTATTCTGTAAAGTTTGACCCTTGTATTGACTATTCTAATCACAGTTATCAATGTGAAACACTTCAGGGTCTTGGAGTGGGGTGAAGGTTATTACAATGGAGATATAAAGACAAGGAAAACAGTTCAAGCTGTAGAGCTCAATGCTGATGAACTAAGTTTGCAGAGAAGTGAGCAACTGAGGGAACTTTATGAGTCACTGTCGGCTGGTGATAACAGTCCTCAGGCTAGAAGACCTTCAGCAGCTTTATCTCCCGAAGATCTCACTGATACTGAGTGGTATTACTTAGTTTGTATGTCATTTGCATTCAACATTGGCCAAGGGTAAAATCTTTCTTCCATTGTTTTTGATGTTGTCTGATCTTCAAACTTAAAACATCAATGTTAATTCTTGCTTTAAATTGTTGTTTCTTTAGGTTGCCGGGGAGAACATTGTCAAGTGGTCAACCTAGTTGGCTTTGCAATGCTCATCAAGCAGAGAGCAAAGTGTTCAGTCGTTCACTGCTAGCAAAGGTCAGCTGCCCGCCTGTGCTTGAATTTTGGCTGAATTTCAAATTAGTTAAACACTCTCAGAAATGACAGTTTTGGTTTTATGTTTTCATGGCTGGAAATTCTTGGTATCTGGCTTTCTTAGAGTGCATCTATTCAGGTATTAACCCAATTTCTCCGTTGTCCCTAATTTATTTTCATTTTTCAACATTAAAAAGAGGTCTCATGTAAAAAGAGCCTTTAAGTTTTAAGATAGTGGTAATGATTCAGACAAATTTTGTTCCAAGTGGCTGGTTTGATAATTTTACTGCGCCTTGAAACATAATATCTGCGAAAAAGAAAGCCGAAACCGCAAAAGACAAGGGCTAGAATTATCAGATTTATGTAAGTGTTTCTGAATGAAAATCCTTGTGCCTGTTTTGATTTCAGACTGTAGTATGCTTCCCATTTTCAAGAGGTGTGATTGAGCTTGGTGTTACAGATTTGGTGGTAATTTTCTGCCATACTTTTTATCTGTTTATTATTAATTGAAAAATTTCTGCTTTCAATGCAGTTTTTATTTCAGTTTTCAAGTCAAGTTGTTTTATTATTGGTTGCTTTTCTGTAGGTATTGGAAGACCTCAGCCTCATTCAGCGCATTAAAACTTCATTCTTGGATACTCCTCCAGAGCCAGTTGTTTCTAATATATCCATTCCTGTTGATGGAATAACAGGAAATGACAAGAATCTTGCTTGTCCAGCTCTTGATCCTTTGATCATCGACACCAAATTGAGTCGAATAGCTTCCCCGACTGGCAGTTCAGATTCGGATGGTTTTGAGCCTAACCAGCGAGCAGAGGGTTCATTCATGGTTGAAGGGATCAATGGTGGAGCTTCTCAGGTGCAAAGTAGGCAATTCATGGATGAGGACTTCAGCAATTGTGTTCACCATTCCTTGAACTCCAGTGACTGCATATCTCAAACCTTTGTGAATAACCATTTTCCTCTTTGTCAGGGAGACAATGAAAATGGTTTACAAGATGTTCAACAGTGCCATGATCAGACAAAACTGAACTCTTTGGATCTTCGAACTGATGATCTGCACTATCAAAAGGTTCTCTCAGCCCTTTTAAAGAGCATGAACCAGTTCCCACACTTTCGAAACTCTAACCAGGAATCCAGCTTTGTCAGCTGGAAGAAAAACGGCTTGATGAAGTCTCAGAAAGCAAGCAATGAAACCCCTCAAAAGTTACTGAAAAAGATATTGTTTGAAGTTCATCTGATGCATGATAAAGGACTGCTTGAATCACCAGAGGATAATGGTGTTAGAGATGCAGCTTGGCGACCTGAGGCTGATGATATTTGCGGTAACCATGTATTGTCAGAGAGAAGGCGAAGGCAAAAACTAAACCAACGTTTCATGATTCTCAAATCACTTGTCCCTTCAAATAGCAAGGTAATTAAATCTATATTACTCGGACTCATGTGTAAATATCAGATATAGATATATGTATGTCAGAAGTATGTTCAATTCACGTTTTTTCATATATTTGATGGGTTCTTGGAGGGTCATATTTTTATCACCGTGTCCGAAAATGTCTCGGACACAGGTACTTAGAAAAAAAAAAAAGAAAAAACAGAATAGTTAAATTGTAACTTGACCATTACTCAATGAACTGGCTTTCTTCATGCAGGCTGATAAAGTTTCGATACTAGGTGATACAATAGAGTACCTACAAGACCTCGAGAGAAGGGTTGAAGAGTTGGAATCTTGCAGAGAATTAACGGAGTTAGGGGCAAGAACGAAAAGAAAACCTCAGGACCGTGTTGAACGAACATCTGATAACTATGGCAATAACAAATTCACCAACCGAAACAAGTCATCCATGAATAAAAGGAAAGCCTGTGACATCGATGAAGCAGAGCTGGGGATTGACCATGTTGCATCTAAAGATGGTTCATCTGACACCATAACTGTCAGTATGAACAAGAAGGATAATTTTCTTCTAATCGAGTTCAAGTGTCCATGGCGAGATGGGATTTTACTTGAGACAATGGATGCATTAAGCATTCTCAATTTGGATTGCCACTCAGTTCAGTCATCTACCACTGAGGGAATTCTCTCCCTGACTATAAAATCCAAGGTAAGATTTTTTCTTGGACTCAAATGTGTATCAGATACAGGCATATTTAATTTTTTTTTTTTTTAAAATTTTTTCTATGTATTTAGAGAGTTTTTGGAGCTATCTCCCAAAATTTGTTAACCATCTCAGATGATTGACTCCAAACGAAGTATCTTTTGCTTATTGCAGTGCAAAGGATCAACTGTTGCATCAGCAAGGACGATCAAGCAAGCGTTGGGAAGAGTTGCTTGGAAGTGTTGAAGCATATCTTCTTTACCAACAGATCATATAGAGTAATTTGATCTTAGATTAGCCAGCATCTTTTTCAAAATCCATGTCGTTGAAGGTTCCGTAGATGATAGGGTACCACAAACAAAAAGGTTTTTCCTCCATGTAAGCTAGGTTAGCGAAATAAAAGGGAATAAACCAAGTTTGGAGCCATGTAATTTTCTTTAAAATCTAAAGCAGCTCAAATAATTTTGATCATAGGTCGATTTAAAATTATTTTTTTAATTTAAAATTAATTTAAATTTATAAAAATTTTATTTAAAATTTAATTTGAATTAAAAAATTATTAAATCAAATAAATAATCAGAAGGACCCCTTTACTTAATTTTTCACCTTGCACAACAACTAAAAGAAAAGAAATCAATATTCAAGCCTTACTATTTGGAAAACTTAAGTGGGATATCCAGTGAACAAAGGACAACAAATTAACCTAGAACAGTGGAGGCAAATAAATCCTCGCACTGAAAATAACACCACACCTTTCAATCCCCACGTACCTAACAAAATCAGCTTTTTCTTATAAACTGTGACGGGAAAGGGACGTTAAGCATATCATCTCACAAGCATGATTCGGTTACCTTGCCGAAAAGAATTAAAAAAAAAATGTTGCTAAGCAAAATTAATCCAAATTTAACTATTTAATTTATATAATTATTTTTAAGATTGGAATGTAATGTTGCTTTGGTGTAAACAAGTGCAGTTTGGTTTAATCCAATAGTGATATCTCTTTGGCCAAGAAACTGTAGTGTCTATAGCTTCACTGCTTTACTCAAAAGTAATAAAAAGACTGATTTGGGTAGTCAGAAAGCTCCAAAAAGAGGTGAGTTTTTCAATGAATAAATGCAAGAAAAAAGGCTGACAAAGTTTGCTAAGATATGGCAAATTTTAGGATCTGGTAAATCATAGAAGAATACCCATGATATATACAAATATAAATATATATATATATATGGGACAATCATTACAGGGTTTTTGATTAAAACTATAAAGAAGAGAAATTAGCAAAGCTCAAAAAAAAAAAAAAGTCGTAACAACCTCTTTTCTCTTTTAAAAAAAACCCTTATTTTATATTTAAAATTTTTTTATCGAATTAAATCATCAATTCGGATTGTTAACCTATAAGTGTAACACACTTTAATTCGTGAGAAAAAATGTCAATTATGTCCGTTTTCCATTTCATTCTCAAAGAAACAAAAAAAAGAAGAAGGAAAAATCCGGCATTTTGCGCGCTTTAAGTCTAAAATAGCTTGAATTGCAATGGAAGTGTGGGCCTTGAAATGAAGCCTCATTTATGGCGTTTTTCGTCACGATGACTGATTTGATTGTCCATTTGTCATAATTCCCCTCAAAGTTCCACAAATATACATATCAAACAAAAGTTTGCATCTCATCATTTGGTTTTGTGGTTAGTCAGTCTTAATCACAATATACAAAGGTCGGCAAACTTCTTGTCTTGACTTGTAATAAGAAACAAAGATTCCAATGGATATTTTTGAGAAAAAAAGAAGCTTCATTTTTCCCTATGAAGCATTCGGAAAACAAGCTGGGGCAGCTTGATGAAATACACAGCTATATCGACCAAATATGGTCGAGAATGGACCCCAAAAAGTAAATTCTGGGTAGCGTTAGTATACGAAAGTTGAAACTAATAAAAAATTAAATAAAAGGTTTCAGGCGTATATTAATTTTATTTTTTCTTAAATTTTTATTAACCTCTAACATATTATCTAATAGATTTTCAAAAGGATTACAAGTGATAAAGTTTGAAAATATATTGAAACCCAATAATTAATTACGTTTTACGCTAACAAAATCAATTCATTGAACATTTACGGGGTGTAAGAACAGAAAAATCTAATTTTAGTTGTAAAAAACTTGTAGGGGTTTTTTCTATTGTTTCATATTTTAGTTATTTAACTTCAATTTTATTCTTTAATTTGATTTAAATATTTCACGAGAGACACAAACTTCTAATTATTAATAAATAATTTAAAAAATAACTTTCGATTAAATTAAATATTAAAAAAAATATATTTATATATTTTGATATATGATAATAGATCAAACTTGACCTTGAGCTTAAGCTTGGTAATACTACATCCCAACTAATTGAATGGGCAGTGATTTGAGGTCCAATGAGCGGAATTACCCGAATAAAGAGTCATGGACCATGGTGGACGAGGAGCAAATGGGGTTTGAATCGTTGGTTCTTCACTACTAAAAAGGAAAAGGAAAAGAAAAAAATTGTTGGTTCTTTTGTGATCTTTCTTTGCCCACTCACGGTGACATTGTTACATAACTTGAACATTTAAAAATCTAATCGTACATTTTAAAATTTAATCTAATTTTTAATAATATTATTTTTAAAAAAATAATATAATATTTATTTATTTTTAAATTACGACATTATTTGTAAAAAAAAAAAAGAGTTACCCACGTACTTCCTCCTATTGTTGAATTTATTGACTTATATTACTTTAATTTTTTCAATATTATATTCAATATATATATAAATAAGAAAATTTTAATAAATTAGATATATTTATATTAAATATATATTAATATTTGATATTTATTCAAATTTGAATATCATACCTTTCAAAACGGAAATCAGAAAATGACTTCCCACCGTTAGTTTCAGTTTAAGAACCTCAAATTCATAAAATAAAATCTGAAATTCTATATCATTGGTATAATTAATTCATCAGAAGAATCTGGTAAATTGTCGGCAGCTCGACAAGGGCTACATAACCATATGCACGGTCGAACAAGAAACCAACGTGAAAACAGGTTTTAGGTTTTCGATGCTGAATTCACGAAATCAAAACAATCGAACATAATTTTGTTTCACAAGCCCCATTGATTTTAATATAATTTAATATTTTAATAAATCAATCATTATATTTAATGATATAATTATATTTATTATGTTTATATAAAGTTTTTGATTAAATTCAATATTTATAACATATTGATTAAGATTATCAACTTTTTTTTAATTACATATTTAATAGTTAAAATTTTATAATTTATTCAAAATTTGACATATATAATTTAAATAGATAAAGCACGAAATAGAATATCAAAATAAAAATAATATAAATAGTATAAAAAATTACGAACTCTATAGTTGCCGTTGAAATGAATTTAAAAGGGAAATTCCCACATTTTTAAAATGTTTCATTTAATTTTAACCAAAGGATTTTAGATAAGTTCAACTTTGAAATAATTCTTGAAATTAAGGATTTTTTCACAAATTCTCCTATACAAATAACTTTATTTAGCCAAAAATTCAATGGCCACTATTCATTAAAAGATATAAAGAAAAAAAGATATTCATTCAAATTTGTTTTCATAAATTTTGTTGCAAAATGGCATCAAATATATGTCAATAACCAAAAGTGAAATTCTTAGAAGCGCATTTTAAATAATAATAATAATAATAATATTTGAAGAATAAAAATATGATATTTTATTTCTTTTATATTTGAAAATTTACGAGATTGATTATTATTAAGATGTTTTTTTTGTTTTTACTTTTCAATGTAATAAACCTCAATTGTCTGAGCCTAATTTTGATTTTTCAATCTTTATAGTTATCAACATAATTAGATTAAAAATTCATATACTCTTGTAATATTTATGTATTTTTTATCATAATTTATATTTAATATATTTTATAATTATATAAATTTTTGATATTTTAATAACTCATATTATAAAATTTTAAAACATAGATTTATATCATATATTTATTATTTTACATATATATATATCATATTTATATAAGCATATTTAAAATTACAAGGACTATGCAAAACAATATATATATATATATATAAAAAGAGAATAGGCAAATCACTAAATCAAAAATCTTTTTTTTGTTATTTACTAATATAACACAACCGAATGAAAGAAAATAATTCTTTTTTGCAGTGACCGTTATTTCCCGCGGTTTTCCACTGTGTGGTTGTACGAAATCCCACATGCACCCCGCTGAAAACAAATTTTTTTTTAAAATTTTAAAAGGTTATTAACTAAATAAAAAATTAAATTTCTTATGAGACTACTAAAAAATAAATAAATAAAGGGTTGAGGATGATAAATTGATTCACCCATTTGATTTTTTTATAAGTCCAAATTTTATTTTATTTATAAAATCAATGAATATATAATTAAAAAAAATTAGAGAAAACAAAGTTAGTCAAGTGAATGTTGGTTATTTAATAAAATACAAAAAATATATATTTTTTAAGATTTTGGTATTTATTACTAATAAAAAATAGTTTTTATCTGTTCGAGCTGGCTACCTCTTGTTGGCAATGATTGCTTATGGCTTAGGTAAGAGATGACAAAGAAAAAATCATGTTGGTCTCGAAAAGAAAAAGGAACCATATTTTTGTTACAGTGGCTCTGAAAACAACATTTGTTTGTTGGCAAGTGAATAAAAAGCCAGCTTCTGAAAATTTCATTCGTTTTGTTGCCATTACCAATCATATCCCTGGGTTTTGTAGATGACAATTTTCTACTCATTTCCCACCCATGGCAGGTCTTCTCATTACATAGGTGGCACTAAAGTTGATGGATGGACACGGTCAACCTGCACCCCTTTACATTGTCCCTTTTGCACTTGGTAATTTTTGTCACTACCTCTTCTTCCCTCCTTTTTTGGGTCAATCCAAGTTCATGTCCCTGAAGGTGAATGTCGAATATGAATTTGTATTCAACATAAATATTTTTTAATTTTTTTAAATTTTTTTTTATATTTAAAGGATCACACTTTTATACCTGCGTCTAAATATGTATTGGACACCAATACTTTAGGGAAAATAAAAAGTTCTTGTATCGTAGATCCAGGTTGAGGAGTTGAAAGCCTACGTATCAGCTGACCAAAAAATCACGACCTTGTTGCAGAAACCATTGTCACCCTAGGAAGAAAGAGAGGTGATTTAAGAGTTATCTGGATAAGAGGTGAACCAGAAAGACCCTGCCCCCATATCCAACTCGAACACTGACATGGTGAAGACTTGAACGATGAAAATTAAGATTTTTTTTTTTTTTTTGGTAATTACATGGTGAATGGCTGAGGCTGATCATTTGAAACTTACTGCAGCTTTCTTTAGGCCTCTTGTTAACCAAAAAAAACTAGCGTGCATTTGATAAGCTCCAAAGAATTGTTTCTGAAATAATTATTTTATATATAAAAATGTTCATGAGTCGAGTTCAAACAGGCCTAAGCATATTTTAATACCATCTATGCTTGCTCAAGTTTTGTATGACTTGAAATATAGTATTAATATGATCTATCTTTGTCCAAAAAGGGACATGGATAAACTTGTACTATAATATAATTTTCAGTGCTGGCCAGCTGCAATGCTGAAATGGTTCCTTGATTTGTAAATTCTCGACCCTAGAATGTATTTTAGAATAATTTTATTCTTGATCTTGTGGACCTCAAATGATGATGCTTAAAAGGATCAGAATCAGCATTTCTCAAATATTCTTTAGTCAATATCGGCTATAAACCTTCTTTTCTTTTTTATTTTGCGGAAGCAAATAATAGCAATAAACTTTGATTTTTCAAAATCTTGAAAGCATAATGACAGCTCAAAGTCTTACAGAGCAGTACCGAAGTTGAATTTCTGGAGAATTGAGTTGCTAAGGGCTTAAAAATTAATGATCGGTCATTTTAAACCGTCATGGAACAAGAATGCATCAATCATTTGCATATGAGCTTGAGCTGAAATTATTGAAAGGAGGAGAAATTAAGCAAAGAACAGATCAAATCCATGTATTCAATGACTAGAAATGTATATTCTCGTAACAAAATATATAATCAGCGTAACATTTTATCTCGAGACTTAGATTATTTAATTTATATCTTATTTATAAATTGACGTTCACAAAATTTAAATTTAAATTTTAATATTTTTAATATTTTTAATTTTCATATTATGATCTTTTTTATTAAAAAAAGTTTAATCTTCAAAAAAAGAAGAATGATCAAAATAGTAAATTATTGGGTTGGGGGGGCGGTTTGCATGAGAATTAAAAAAAGAATGAAAGTTGCATGTTCAAGGAGGGAAGGTAGCCACCCAGTTCATGATATACCATTTCCAAAGCAGCGTTAGATTATGTTTGAACTTTGAATTGAAGTCAAACCTTTTCCCCCCTATAACAGGCATTTTGATTTTAGTTGGCTAGAGCCAATCATTCATGAACTTTTTCTTCTACAAGGATGTTGATTCAATACTTTATATTGTACTCATGTTTGTATGATTGATAAAAAAATTGTGAAACGCAATATCTATATATGGATTGTTAAGTCTACGAGAATGTTAATGAAATACACATTGAATTAATCTCAACAATTTCTTCTTCCTGGACCCCATAAAGGAAAGCCATGAACAACTGCTGCAATTGGACCAATGTTATAACACTAGTGATAAACTAGAAAAATAAAGACTTTTGGCAAGTACCCAATTTCCTGGCCATAATCATCACCAAGGAAAAAGCCATGAATTTCCTGTATATTTAGGTCCCACAGGCACCAACATTAGGTGAAACTTTGAACTGTCAAGGTATCTCAAGAATTTAATTTTCCTGTGGTTTAGTCAACCAATGTAACAGTGAATTGTCATTTCGTCAATATTATGATTTTAATTTTTGCAAATAAAAATAGTTCTAGATAGATAATTACAAACTATTTTTTTAAAAGCTTATTGAAAAACAATGAATTTTATACTCTAATCATATAGTAAGCATTTAGTGAAAGTTGAAAGCCTAGACTTTATTTTTTTTGTATCACTCATTATTAATATTTATATTTGACATAGTTAAATATAAATAAAAGATATAATCTTTTAAATATAAAAATATAAATAAATATATTCATAGGTAAAAGTTTAACGTGTTAATTTTAACTTTGAGTTGGCAACGGTTGATGACCCTCTAAAAAAAAACTAGGTAAAAAAACTTAACGCTCCATAAGATTAAATTTTGATTTTTATTATCATTTTATAAGATATATTTAATTTTTTATATTTTTTTCATATTTAAAAAATTATCTATATATATATATATATATTCAATAATACGGCCCGTGCAAGTCTACCTTCCTGGTGATGGGCTGCATCACATCTTTTTTATTTTTTTTCATCAATATTCGTATCTTCAGTGACTAGGGTTGGCAATGAGTTTGCACTTTTCAATCCCTTCGGAGAACTAGGCTCCATCTATATGCCATAATTTCATTTTATAAAGTAAAAGCTAAACTATAATTAATTATAATCGATGATGATAAGTTTATGTGCAAGTGGTGGCATTTATGGAGTTATTTATTTTCTAACCATAAAGTAGTTTTTGATTTTTTTCATATGAAGAAAGATAATTTGAGAATAAAATAAAAAAATTATAAATATAAATATTTAAATATTAAACCCGTTAGATGTCAAATAAATTGCTTATAAAACTTATAAACGATTGAATATGTCACGTTCATCAGTTTATTAAGATGATAAAACTTGATAATTAATTCATTACTACTCCATCTTAATTAATAACAAATTCATAGATTTTTTTTTTTTACTTTGAAAGTTATTCTACCTGCCACCACCATGGATGAATTCTCTCAATTTCTTTCACCAGATTGTCTAAGGGCTAAGGTGGAAATGTATAAGAAAATCCATATAGTTTTGCATTTTGCACATGCAAAACTGAAGTTCTTGCCGTCTATGCTATTTTTCCTTCTTCATTTCTTATTAATATATTTTTTTTTTCGTTCATAGTAAATGAACCAATATAATCAAAAAATAATTTTTATAGCAACTTGAAGATAACAAACGGAATCAGTTTAATTCTGGGCTTTAAACAACAGACATCAACCAAAAATCGCATACAAAAATAATATTAATTTTTTATATATTTTATTTTTTTAATTTTATTTATAAAATTAATAAAATTATATTACTCCTGTATAAAAACTAACTCTAACTATAGAACCCAACTCTCAGTGTTGTTTTCGTTTATATCTAACATGATAGGTTAAAAACGAGTTTCTCTTATCAACTGAACCAATATCTTCAGAGTTAATATTAACTTCTTCTAAGTGATTGAATATTAGTACAATTGGTTTGTGTTCTTAATTGACATTTTAAGTGTGAAAAAAAAAAAAATTTAAAATCGTGCTATTTTTTTTAAAATTAATTAATTAGATAAAAATAAAAAATTATGAATAAGAATATAAAAAAGAAATTAGCCTTTTTCGAAAAGATCGTCCGTTTTCAAGCCCAACGGTGACTTCCCGAACGTGGCCGCCTTCCATATTTATTTACGCTCAACCACTCAGCCGTTGTTCCGTGGTAAAGTTCACATTGTCTGGTGTAGACAGTGGACCATTGGTTTCTGGAAGTAGCTGGAAAATAATATAATAAACATGTCTAATAACATTTAATACATATATTTTCACGTTTAAATTTTAATAATAATAATAATTATGTTTTTATTTATGATAAAAAACAGGAGAAATAATACATATATAATTTTAAGTAAATTTTGGCAAAGCTAAAATAAAGCTCTGAGTTTTAAGTAAATTTTTATATTCGTTTACATTCAAATAAATTTTTAATATTTTATTTGTGTAAAAATAAGTCAATAATTTTTTCAATTTATATCTAAATAAATATTTAACATAAACCAATCTTTCGTAAGATATAAATTCATTTAACTACATATAAAAATATAAAAATTGATTTGAATAAAATAAAAATAATTTTTTTTTGAAAAAAATGAAATAATTTAGATATTTTTAAATATTTTAACCTTTTGGCAATAATCAAATGCCTAAAAATTTATCTTAATTTTGAGCAATAAACATATATTTTTTTATATTTTTAATTTATCCATAATCTCGAATTTTATAAAATTAACTTACTTGAAAAACAATTACGTGCTTTCAAGTCCAGGTCATGGCCATAAGATGCTATTTTCCTCGGATTCATTGGAAGGTTTTTTTAAATAGTTCAAAGCTGGTGGACTAGGTATCTGATCCTTGTTAATAGGGGCCGTTTACAATTAAGTCTTTGAGCATTTTGTTAAAAGTCTCGGTTGCTCACCCAAATTGTAGGCTTTGCTTAATTATGTGGACCAATTATTAGTGACAGATACCGTTCTATTACTTTGATTCGTTATCTATACCTTTCTTTCAATCTTTCAACGGAGCAAAGGAAAAGAAAAAGTTAATAGCCAAAGGCTTTAAATAATGACTTAAAACTTCCCACAGAAAATGATCCGAGATAACAATTCATATTTGATACATAATTAGCAACATTTTTATTTTATAAGTAAGTTATATAATTATTAAATATTTATTTTTTAATTATTTTTTATTTTTGTTAATTTTGTTTGTGAAAATCTAATAATTCTATGATAATTTTCTCTATTATCACTGGCTAGCAAAGTAAAATAATTTCTTCAATAATATTTCATTTTTTCCTTCACCAAAACTAAAGATCCGTGGGTAAATTAATTGTGAAGATCCTTTTGATTGGTGTTTGTGAGTATTAATTAAAAATAGTTAAAATATTGGTGGTTTTTTTTTAGATTATATTTAATGCATTTTTATTATGATTAAAAAACACTACATTTTTTTTATATATCACTTTAATTAATGTCAATAGGCATCGATTAATCTTTTAGAGTTATGAAAATAAAACAAGAAAATAAGCATGCTCTAATAAATACCCTTTGCTCAAAGAATAAGGTAGAATTATTAAAAGAAATATTATATATAAGTTTGTATTTGATATATTATCAATATATAAATTTATATACTGATAGTAAATATTAAAATGATACCTTATCAATAAATTAACATAAAATTTTAAAACTCTAAAAAAATAATTATAGTAACTATAAAATTTAATAGATAATAATATATAATTTGCTAACAGTGTATGAATATATGCACTAACATTGCTTGAAATATAGATGATATATTTATATAACTTAACCAGTTCTCTCAATTCTTAATTATTAAAAATAAAAAAATGTTTCACGCAAAAAATGTTGCAAAAGTTTGAAAAATCATAAATTTTGTTTTGAAGAAAAAAAAAAAGATGCGCTTGGTTTGAAAAATCTAAGAAGAATAAGGAAACTAAAGCATTCAATTTAAGATGACATCATCGAACATTAAAATTATATGAATTTAGATTTAAGTCAAATTAATTTATATAGTTATATTTAAAATATGATATTAAACAGATTTCGATTCGAATTAACATGTGTAATCTTTTTTTGGTACCCGTAAGCTTCAATTTTTTTATATAAAAATAAAAAAAATATAATTCCAATTATGGTTCTCTGTTTTTATTCAAATAATAACCTTAAGTAATCAAATATCAAAGACTGAATGTTGTGTTTATGGCAAATTAAAGCCAAAAACCACCTAGCGAAAGCCATGACTATCATTTTCCAATTCCACAGTCATGGCTTTTAGCTTTTTATTTCACTTTCGAAAGCACCATCTACAGATGACTTAAAAATAAAAGGAAAATGCCATCTTAATTACCGCTTTCTGGTTCTTCGTCAGGCATATGATATTCACTAATTTTCACAATTGCCGTTAGCAAGAGATTTTTTCACCGGCTTTGCATATCTTTTCCTGGAAGGGCTTCAGATTTCTAGGGTGTAAGTCCATCAGAAGCCCATATTTCATGAACAGTATTAGTGATATTTTCTGCTCCACACGGTGGCCGGCTGCCACTATAAGCCGGTGTCGCAGCAGCACCGCGGCGGCTATTGATTTCATCTGCAGATAAGCTAGATCCTTCCCTAAACAAATTCTGGGACCCGCGTTGAACGAAACGAATGCGTATGAATCTCTTGGCTCGAATTTCTTGCCATCTTCCGATAACCACCTTTCCGGCTTGAATTCGAGGCAATCTTCACCCCAAATGAACTTCATCCGACCGATCGAATATATTGAGTATGTCACGTTCGATCCCGCCGGAACGAATGTTCCGCTCGGCAAGACATCGTCGGCTGTTGCACGCTTTGAGTCTTGCGGGACCGATGGGTAGAGTCTTAGCGTCTCGGTCAGTGCTGCCTTAAGGTATACCAAACGATCAACTTCTTCAAACAGCAAGGGTTCGTTTACCCATTTGGAAGTGTCAGTGCCACGTGTTTCCATCAGAACGGTACAAATTTCGATGAGGATTTTCTCTTCCACCCTCCGATTTTGACTGACCAACCAAAAGAACCAGCACAGCGCTACCGATGACGTGTCACGTCCAGCTAGGATGAAGTTAACCGCCACGTGTTTGAGGAATTCGTCTGAGTATGATTCTTTTTTCTTCATGAAACGGGACAGCAAGTCATCGTGTTGGGTCCCACTTTGATGCTGACTCACCAATTCTTGCTTACGTGAAGTGATGATTTCGGATAAATATTTATCCACCTGTTCAAGGCTTTGGCTCAGCTTGACTTCCATCCCGAGCCGAAACCACTTCTTCAGCTTCCATATGATTTCGGGCAAAATAAAGCGTTGGAGCGTGGCTTCCGTGGCTCGATCAAAAGCCATTGCAAAGCCATTCTCAGGTAGCCCCGAAGATAGTGTCTTAGGGTCCTTGCCGAAAGTCAAGCCGCATATGTTATCGAACGTGAGTCGAAGCAAGATGTCTTGAAGATCAACCGGCTTCCCTTGAAGCTGAGCTGTCTCAAGAATAGGGCAAAGCCGATGCTTGATGGCCCGGCTAACCCACCGTGCCATGGCTTGGCGCAGCGTCCTGGTGGTAAATTCCAATGCGGCAGTCTTCCGCTGGAAAAGCCAGGTGTCGCCATCAGAATTGAAGATCCCGTCACCCAGCAAATCATGAAACACAGCCTGCCACGTAGGTCCCTTGGGGTAATTATTGAACCGGCCCTTCAAAACATGCTCCAAGTTCTTAGGATCGCAAGTGACAGTCACGAGACCTTGCTTCCGAGCCAAAAACGGAATTGCGGCAATGCATGTCTGATACGTGCCGCCGCAAGCGCGTAGATTGTCTGAGATCCACTCATGCATGCAATTCGAGTTCTGGATAAGCCCTGGGAGGCTGCCCAATAGAGGCCAGACACGTGGACCACAGAGCGACTTTGACATAAACTTGAACCATAATAAATAAGTTACTACGGCTGATAAGATCATAAAAGCCGTCGATGCATCCATGTGATCAACGACCCCGCCAAGTAAATTCGCACGTAATCAAAAAGCCTCCAATTTCTTCCGCCACTGCTGATTCGAAAACGCAAAAAAATATTTGCAATTGTTGCAACGTAACTTCCAACTTTCAAGCTTTGTATCCGAGCTGAAGCTACTGATTCTTGAGCTCTTGAACAAAAATGGAGAAAAATAAATAGAACCCAGATTTTGTTTAATGAAGAATGACTGGTTTTGTTTATTTGATTGTTAAAAAAAAAAAAAATCAAGGAATATGGATGATGAAAGGTGAAGAAAGGGTAAACAAAAAACAGATTTTCCCCCGAATGTGAACGAGGGAGAGACGACGAGAACTCTCTTGACAGTGAGTGAAGGAAAAGAAAGAAGACAAAAAGGTTTATATAGAGAGGAGGGGAGTAACACAGAAAGTCAGAGAGCCAAAGCAATTAATACGGGCAGCCAGATTTGTTGTAAACCTGGCCATTAATACTTGAAACAACCAATTAATTTAATAGACATCAATAAATAAATATTTTAAAATTTATATAATATAAATTATTAATGAATTAAATTTTATATAAATATATATAATTTATTAAATTTAATTTATTTAAAATATTTTTTTGAGATAATTATAATTTTAATTCTAAAACTTAACTTTTTTTTTTTCACTTAAATCTTAAATCTTTTATTTTTTTTAAAGATTTAGTCCTAAACGATTTCAAACATGTGAAACATTAGTTCTTGCGTCGCCACTTGTTAAAACAATAACCTAAGGGAATGTATAGTTGGCGTGTTTAGTTGCCTTGTAACAGTGTAATATTGCTCTTACGTGGCATGATCTATTGCTTGGGCAAGGGAAGTTTATTCGTCCTTTTTTATTTTTCAATTAGCATCAAACCAAATGAAATAAAATAATATCTAATTTGCAAAATTTCTCTCATATTACTGGGAAGACCCAAAAAAAAGCTAAACAAAGCAAAAGTTTTGATAAAATATAAAAGTAAAAAGAGTATATTATATATGCATAGAATTTAAATCAAATTCCACATTTGCAATGCAAATTATAATAGTCAAAATTCTAAACTATTAAAAAAATGAAATTAGGAATGATAATCAATATTGTATATAACTTATTAATAAGGCAAAATTAGATTACTTACATTCTTGAATTCTTATCATATTCATATATTTTATCATGTTATTATAATAATATCTTTACATAAATTATGATACATTAATAATTTATATTATTATAATTTTAAAATATATATTTATATCATATTATATTTTAATTATTTTATTTATATCAAATTTATATAATCATTTTTAATATCATAATATCTAAATTCAGCTTTTCAATTTTGAAACTATCTTTATCTTTCAAGCATAGCCCTAAATGACAACTACAACCTTAAGCTTTTTGTTTGGGTTTTTTTGGCTTTTGGTCAAAAATATTGTTTTTTTCCTGATTTTCGTCCTGTCAAATTCCACGTATTTTGAAGATGTTGACTGTTGACGTCACCTGAATAAAAAAGAATTGACTTTTGGTGTCACCGTATTCCAGGTCATCTTTTTGTGATGGTTTCCGTTTTGAAGTGCGACGGTCATCATTTTCGTGACGGTTTTCCGTTTGAAGTGTGACGAAAGGCCTGTTTTCACGTTTTCAAAACACTTTTAAGACTAAGTGTGAAAATTTTAGGACTAAGATGAAAAGAAACTAAGTAAACTAAAATTGCAATTAACTTTTATTTTTTATTTTTGCATGGACCTAATGAACTCAACTTAAAAGCACAAAGCCATAAATGGCCAACTGGGGTGGTTGGGAAAAACAACCCCACGAGGCCACGGCAGACCTCGCGATAACGATTATAACAATTAAAATTTATATTTAATATATCGGTCAATAAATTAAATAATATTTAATTATTATAAATAAAAATTATTTTTATTTATTTTAAAATTTTTATAAAGTAAAATAATATAATTTGTTCAATCAATAAATATAAACTTAAATATTAATCTAAAACTCATAAAACAAAGAAAGGAATAAGTCATGAAAACTTTGGGTGAATTTATTTTTTTTCAAAATTAAAATAAAATGTAAAGGGAAGAAAGGCAAAGCCCTCACCTAATTTTGCAGAAAGAGCTTCACCTCCTTAAATTCCAAATTGGCAGCATTGAATGAAGATGTAAACTTAAATAAGATTGGTTGAACAACTATAGTCCCTATCTATTATATAGATAATTAATAATATTATTTTCATAGACATAAAAGAAAGATATATTGAATCTATGTATTTTTTTTTCTTTTTCAATTCTGTATATTTATTAATATTTATCATCTATAAAACCATGCATACGGTTAAGGTTTAGAGAAATTATCGACCTGCTTTTCCTTTCCTTTCTTTTTTCTGGTTTTTAACAATATTTAATTATTGCTGAAATATTATTCTTACTGTGACTGGTTATATATATATATATTTTTTAATTAATTAGATGAATGAACCCATTGAATTGTCTGTTGAGTACTATTATATTTCATGTCTTTGCATATTGTCATCATCCAAGTACTCCAACCAGCGTATATGCCGGACAGATATGGAAAATTTGTCCATGTACATCAACCGTGTTTCATGCACATAAAACATTGGATCAAATTGATATTTATATTTATATTATAGTGATTGAAAATTTTTTTTATATATATTTAATGATTAAATTTTTTATATCAAATAAATATTTAAATATTTTAATTTGATTGAAACTTGAAATATACGATCTAAATGAAAACATGAAATAAAACTATCAAAATAAATAAACATAAAGTAGGTAAAATAACAAAAACATATAAAATTAAATTACTTCTAGAATATCTTTCAAAGAGAAGGCATATATCAATGGCTTAGCAAAACCTTCTTTGGAAAGCAGGGCAAGCACCATCGAATTTAAATGTCGTATTATGACTGTTCTAAAAAATCATATATAAAACATATCTTTGAAATAGGCATGTCCAAAGATTGGTTATTCACCATATTAGTGTAAGTTGAGTTTTAAACAGGATTTCTGACATTTAAGACCGTCTCAACCTAGCATGAATTACTATAAAAATATTTTTTTATTTAAATTTAATTATAAAATATATAAATATTAATATAAAATTAATATTATTATAAATAATAAAATATTATTTTTTAATATTATTTTAAAAAATAAAATATTTTTTTTGAATTAATCAAAATCCAACACAGAAATACATCTATCCGAAGGATGAGCTTTTATTGAAACCTAACTCGTCAAGCAATTAATATGAATGACATTTTTTTCGAGTTGAGGCAGGCATGGGGGAGGGGATGATCAACAATAACATGATCTGTCTGAAAAAACAGTTGATTTCGACTATGACATATTAAACTTTTAGCAACTTTTTGCGAACTTTCACAATAACAACCCAACAACCATTTATTATATATATATATATATATACACACACATACACGTGTATTTGTATTTAATATATGGATAGTGAAATCGTCACTTCTTTAAATTTGAACTCTGGTTTAAAAATTTTCATTATCAACGTATATGATAATTTATTATAATATACACCGGTTTCAATTATATATTTTTATTTATTATGTTATTTAAAAAAACTTTTATGTAAATTTTAAAAATTATTTACATATTATTTCTAAGTTTGATGAAAAAAGTTTATAATGAGATGATATTATGTTATGCATATAATATGTATCATTCTTGATTTGTACAAACAGAAATTGTTTGAGTACATTTTGCTGCTCAAAATAAATAAAAAAACATTTATGTTTTTTTTGTATAATAATAATAATTAATATTTTGAATGAATTGGAATTTAATTGTAATGATAAAACGCAAAATGTTTTTATATAAAAAATTATTTTTATATTTATACATAAAATTATATGTATGGATCTCAAAATGATATAAAACAATTATATAGCTATTCGCAGTCTAATGTAGATATCACCCAGAGTTTTTGAATATGGAAGGATGAGAAAAGCATAAGCAAACTAGCAAAGCATATTTAACCATTCGTGTATTAATATCGAAATCATATATTTTATAATATCATAATTATATTATATAAATTATTAAATATTTATATATTTATATTATTTTTGTACTTGACAACTAACAATTAAAGGAATAAGTTTTCATGGTAATTTAAGATGTTGAAAGGATAAGCCGGCAGCTCGCCCTAACTTTGTATGCTTTCAAGTTTCAGCACTTAATGCCTGAATCATTCGCTGGCAACGTAAAATTTAACAGGCTCTTGTTTATTTCAAAGTAAAACCCACCTAAACCCTCACACTAGCATTTAATGGCTTTTTGACAAAGGCTAGCCCCTGGACCAAACATGTTGAACTTGCAGGATCAAACCCCCAACTGCATCTTCGATAACGTGCCCAGCTCATGGGTCTTGTTATTCATCAATAGTCAGTCAAATCATGCACGTTGATTTCCTATGTCAAAGCATGGAGGAAAACCCGATTGAAAAAAAATTATTAAAAAGAAATCTGAATTCATTTAAAATGAAATCAATAGCGAAGTTATGGACTCAAGACTTTGGTTTTCACCGACTGTCTGCAGCTCTTATCTTACACAATTAATCGACTCCAAATTGTTGTCAAGCTGACTTTGGTGGCAGTAGGCGTTGAAGTACACCAAGTTTTAAATGTCTTTAAAAGAAGCAAAGTTAACAGTCAGCGTCAACGCTATCGATCATTATCAAGATTTGAGACATATAAATATATATTTTATTTTAATATATTTAAAATTTTTAAAAATTTTTAATAAATTTAAAAACTACTATTTTTATATTTATTTTTAAATTTGTGTCAACTGTAAACGTATGACATAAATAATATAAAGAAAATGAAGAGTCCATGGCAATTGAACCCTATAGGGTTAGCCTGACAGTGTTTAAGACAAATATTCACACTTCTCGGCAATACCTTCTTTGATCTTTTGGAAAATTGTAGCTCGCTGAAGCTGCCATTCTGGATCAAGTATGCCTGCAAGATTAGCCAAGCTTACTGAAACTAGTGTCAGTCATTGCCAGGAGGGCAACTTTTTTAAGTTTAAACAGCAATACTGCTACTAACAGACGGACAGGCCTGGCATTTCATTAGAACATTGCTTCTGCCATAAATAATGTTCTCTGACCGCCGCAGAGATGCAGTTATTATTACACTTTTGGAAGTTTGTTTTTATATATATATATATATATACATATATATATATGAATCCGAATAAAAATTAAATACATATACATATTTAATATAATTTAATAATTAAAATCTTATATTTTATAATTAGCAGACCAAAAAAAAAAAAAAAATCAACTAAAATTGAGTCGCCATTGGGTTTAAGATTTGATGATGAAGAAAAAGAGGCGACCCCAATTTTTTTTAAATGGGCTTGTAACTGGGTTAGCTTAAAGGGATTTGACCTTGTAGCCCAAATGAAGATGGAAATAAGGTTTTAAGCTTAGATTTATCAGATTTGGTTGACGTGCCTCAGATCCATTGGTTTAGTAAATACGAAAGCCGCAAAATGCTTACAAATTAAAAATTTATACTTGATTCACTATTAATATACAAATAAATTCATTAAAAATTTTTAATCATACGTACAAGACAACTTTTGCTGGAAAAAAAATGTTTGTTATAACTTTGTTATTGAAGAAGTAAAAAAATAAGAAATAAGAAGTGAAGTGAAGAAAAAAACGAAAATGTGAATGAAAAAGAATAAAAAAATATATTTAATTATTATCCGAATTGAATTCAACCAAAATCAATAAAAATTTAATTGCACACTATGATACGAATTGATTTTTGTTTTTTGTTTATTTTTTTAAACAAGTAAAGAGGGCTCACATGAGGAGCAGAAGCAGAAGCAGATGCATAAGCAAACTGCTGTTTTAGTCTGGAGAGTGGATGAACATTTTAAATATTAAACAACAGTTTGTTAATTTACACCAACATCCATGGAAAATATAAGACAGAAAGGGGCAGGATTTTTTTTATATTTGAAGCCTGTTTTTGTCTAAGTTCAAATTTTCCTGGAGCTGAATATCATGTACAACACAAGACAAATTTCCTAGGGAGGCATATGATGTATACCTAAGGATCGGGTTTTCCAGCAATTTCCTCATCGTCGTCCGACACAGCGCATTCATCTTCACTCAGCTCTTCATCGCTGGACTTCTCTTCCGCTGCTGCTCCTCTGACATCTTGCGCCTTGGCATATTTCTCACAATATTCTAGGAAATGAAAGAAAAAGAAAAAGTCATAAGCATTAGAAATTTGCATGACTGAATCCTTAAAACGACAACGAAAGGAGGACAAGCAATGCATGTTGCTGCCAAAGTAAAATTGCAGATCACAATTTGAAAAGAACAATATTCCAATGAGACTAAGTCTGTGTGTATCACGTTGAGGATGATAAAAAGTGGTTTGCCACAACTTAATCCTAGTGAGCTAAATTGATTAACCTCTTTCAAATAAAAAAAAAATGTATTAGTGAACCGAGGAAGTAGGTGTAATGGTATGGCGATAACAAACAGGTCAACCGGGTCTATCTACATCTACCATCTATCCTATTTTGACTGAAATTGCAAACACAATGAACACTCAAGCATACTCTCTAATTTGAAGACAAAAGAGTAGCCAAACTGCAAACAAAGGACCGTCAACACAATAGACAAAAAACACGCTTCAGCAATAGGAGAAAACATCTCTCCGATCCCTAAGAAGCGATTCTCCTTGACAGATCAAGCGGAATTAATGTTGGGTTCCTTCCAAGTCATCTTGTAGTTATGACTAACAATATATTAACAGTTAACTTTAATACTTTGTCCTCTATTTCGTACAGTTGTGCCTCTGCGAAGAAAATCTTTCTACTCTTCGTCCAATAAAAAAACCATAAGTTTGCAGCAGATGTATTATTTTCTTTCAAATTAAAACCGAAAAAGAATCAAAGATTTTTCCAAAAGTACTTAAAGTGACATTATACAACATATCCACCTTCCCCAAAGCTTGTAGAAGATGAAGTAAATTTGTTTTTTTTTTTTTTTTGTTTTTCACATGGTCAAAAAAGATTAAAAATATCTACTCATTTTAAATTTGCATGATGACTAAAGTAAAATTGCAGAGTTACACCAAAGAACACCAAAAAGAAACAGAACTTGCTTGCACCAATAGCAAGAATACGATTACTCGAAATTAAAATAGGTGTGAACTGCCAGACACACAAATAAGCAATTGCTGTCGATGCACAATAAAGAAATGTTAGTATAGGCCAAGCAATTTTCAAACATCGAGGATACTACGATTATCAACCTTTTCACTAAATGGAATAAAGCATGTAACAACACAAAATAGTGATGCCAAGGCATTTATAAACCTGAAATAGAACTAGTTTAGACTAATGATGAAGGTAGAGATTGGTATTACCCTACTTTATACTAATGATAAAGTTCAAGACCATTGACAACTCGATAAAATGGCTGTTAGTCAACTAAGTAAACTTAAAGAGGGTAAGTATCAGCATGCCACTTATAAAATGGTTTGTGTTAGCAACATCTGAGATTTATGACCTTATGGAATTTCTTTCAAAAACACTGGTGGTCAAGAAAAATTATCATAAGCTCACTGCTGCCTGAGTTTCACTTAGTTGGCTTTCAAAAAGCAAGAGATCCAAATGAACACCTTGGCTGAGTATTCTTAAGACAAAGAAATGCATAAAATAAAATATAAAAGCTTATGCTTATGCGCAAATGCTACCTTTCACTCTTTGTTCATAGGTTGTACGATCACGCATCATAAGAGCAGCAGCTTCTCCATTCAATGGATCTGATGGGTTGGGATACAAAAGAAGTTGAGGAAGAAACACTTCAAACACGTTTACCAAATCTGAGATTAAACATGACGGGTGGAAAAACGAACTTAAATTGATTCTCGAGTTCCAAGTGCAATAGCATCAAGAATGAGTAAAAACAAACAATGTGCTAGGTTTACCAAACATGGGGCTCCAAGTCTGATTGATGACATCCAAACAAACTGAGCCAGACCTGAAACTCATAGTTCAAATATAATTTAACTAATGAAAAATAGAGCATTTAAAAGTCAAAACCAATTACTCATTCTAAATTATCTCATACAAGTTAATCTAACACTAAAGCAAATAGAAAGCAGCGAAATTTAGAACTATTTAACATCCACAAACCTACATTTCATCAACATTGGGGTGGTAGATCTTGTTTACAAAACCAATTGATGGAGATTTATAAGGATAAGCATCTGGGAGCTCCACCCTTATCTTCCACACACCACCATGATAAGGACCTGTCATATTCCATATTAAGGTAATCTGTAAGAAAACAAAACACATCTTTATTTGACTCTTAGTATAAAAATACCCAGAAGCAAATCTATCAATAAATCCCATCCTCATTCAGAAAATACAATGAACTTAATAAGTAAAAAGTGGCAGCACAGATAAGAACAGATACAAATATATACCTGGATATTGATCTTCAGATATCAAAATCATCAAAAAACCCAATAACAATTACCAAATGGTCAACATAATTCAAGCGAAAAAAAAAATGAAGAAGAACTTTTGAGCAGAATATATCAGAGAAATGAATGAAAAATGAAGAAGAAAAGATAAAAGATGCGATTTTTACTGTCTTTTGGTCCATTGAACTCAACATAAAATTCTTGCATGCCATCATTGATCATCTCCACCTTGTAGTCACTCATCATCCTAGTAAAACTCAATCCAACAAAAATTAAAAAAAAAAAGAAGAAGAAGCAAATAACAAAAAGAAAGATAAAGATAAATACTTTTTATTAAAATTATAATTTGGGGGACAAAAGAAAAAAAAAAACTTACAGTTTCATCAAGTCCATCTCTCGGCGTTTGCTTGGAGAAGACATTTTTTTTCTTTTGTCTTTGGGATTTTTGATAGAGAAAAAAAAAAAAAAAAAGAGAAATGAGATATTCCTCAGTCTCCACAAAGGAAGGCAACCCCAAAAGTTGTTCAGACATCAAAGAGCGAATCCAGGAGCCTATATATATGTGCAGTCACATCTGTAATTCCAATTTCAACCCTAGTAACTCTCTCATTTTTTGCAGTTGAAGGCGGTAAATTTCGTTTCAGATTTGTAAGTTGCAACCTTAAAAGACATTTTCTTTTTACATGGTATGTTGCTGGTAGTCCAACTTTTTATTTGTCACGGATTAGTCTTAATAAAATTATATTTTTCCTAATATTTTAGCCTATCAAAATTTATTCTTTTCCAACTTTCTTTTTTTAGGTGTTTGTCCAAATGGCAATCTAATGCATTAGCATTGGCATGTTTTATTGGGCATAACAGTTGTGTTCAGACATGACAACAGGAATTTATCAAAATTTATATATAAAAATGATTAAATATATTACAATTTATAAAAATTATAATATTTTTAAATATAATTATTATAAAAATATATCTATAAACGTAATATGAAACACGAATTGCCTGTTTTTTGGTTGGGTAAGGGGTAAAAACAGAGGTTAGAACTAAATGGAAACTTGGGCTTAATGGCTCTTTGGAGTAGGCTCATTTCATAATTAACCCCACATTTGACCCAAAAGTTATGGGAACATTTGTTCAGCATTGACCCAACTAGATGGCCTTAAAATCAGTGTAAGAGAAAAGCAGTGAACTAGACGAAGGGTGATTCATTTCTGATAAAATTAGGAGAGGGTGACATTAAGCATTTTCTTGGCAACATAGAAAGATATAACACAGTCTTAGCCTAAGCCAAAACAAATATTTAGGCTTAGTTTAAACATTTGAAAGTCAAAACAAAAACCTGATAAACCACACTAATTCCAACCGATAAAATTCAATTTACTCAACTCGCTTATAAATTAATTCATAATTTTTTTTAAAACCAAATCACACCAATTATCCCTTCGCAATGGGACATACCATTCCGTCACCAGTAAAAAATGGTACTAAAGGGGTCAATTAGGGTCACATATCCACTTGACTTTATCCATCACTAGCAAATAATCAAAGAAGCGACTCCTTGATTTGAAACTTGAGGCAGCTTGGGAAAATATAGTCCCCCACTCACCCACTGTTGGCACAGATCCCTTGAAACCAAATGTCAGCCTAAACTCTGTACCAGCACCATATATAATTGGGGGCCTGGTTTATTTCAATTCCACAAATGTTTCTGATTTTTGAAAGACCTCAACCAAATCTGGTCACCCAGAATTACCAGCATGCTATCATTATCAAGAAAACCCAGCAGGGAAAATTCAGAACAAATCAAAGAATTCAACAGTTGTTTCAGTGAAGTTCATGAAAGGATAGGGTTATATATGCACTATTGGAATAGTAGATATACTAGAAAATAAAAAAGGGCACAAACTCTTATCTTACAAGGTTAGAATCCGGGGAAGAAATCCGGTAGGTCATTTGATAGACAACTCCTCCCTATTAGTCTTTTAGTTAGATCTAATCTAAAAGGTTAGAGCTAAAATATGCATGTAATTATACAACGTTGAAAACATTCAGAGTTGCTCAACTCGTCAGTCATCAGTTTTCAGTCTCTTCGCAGCGGCAACGTATTCCGGGATGACCTGTACCTCATTCAGTGGTGGCTGTATCAAAGGAAGGATGTTAGATTCAGACAAAAATGGGCATAAATATGGCATGTTTCAATGTAATTGCATAAGTGCCAAAGATAGAATGGACCTGTGACACAAAATGGTGTTGCACGGTATTAAGTATTTGCTCCCTTGGAGAACAAGCATTGATGCTACCCTACAGTTCAAAATAGAACCCCTTGTATTAGATAAATGCAGAGAATTCATTAACGTTAAGAGTTAGTAGCACTTACTAGTTTGAAGTGCCTGCAATATCTTCTCAATGAGTCGGTGTCCAGTTTTGCCAAATTTACCTTCAGAATCAGGAAACGTGTGATAAAATACACGGATTTTGCTTTTGAATTGTAACTAAAGTACACTTAGAATGATTTCCCCAGTTAATGTCAAGTGGCAATAGTCAAAGTTCCTACAACTAGGGCACCAAATATGAACTAACCGATTGAGGTGCAAGGTGTGATACTGAAAAGGCGTAGATGAACACTGCAGAGTTTGGTACTAACCAATTGAGGTGCATGAATAATGGATTGAACATCTCGGTAACCACTACGATTAGTTGCTTTCATGGATGCAGATGGAACCCATGATTTTGTAGGTCGAACTCTCGGTTTGGCAGGCCGGTGAAACTCAATGCTACTAGCTGCTCCACAGTTGGGGGAAAAAAAACAAAAAAGAGAAAAAAGGACCGATCAGAATATTAAAAGGTAGATGAATAATTTGTTGTAAAGATTGTTCTTCAGGTATAAAATCATTTGGCTTACTGAAATCATGGTCCTTCTTACCAATGTCTGAGCCACTGCTCGAGTTATCAAAATCAAGATCGTCATCTACTTCATTCCCTGTAGGGTGTTCCAGCACACTCAATGCATTCCTTTGAAGCTTTACTTCAACCCCATTCTTCAATACCTTGAAAACAGCAAGCACCGGTATCAGACAATATGATTTAAAAGGGTATAACAACAAAGATATCAAGAAAAAAAAAGTTGATGTCTGGTCCATCTTGTCCATCTAAAAACATAAGATAGCAAATATCAATGCTATAAATCAAGTACAAAACAAATTGAATAACCTGTTTAAGAATCAAATTTACAAACCAAAAATAAAAAACCATCAGACTCTAATTTTTTTCTGGGTGCAACTATTAGATCTTCCAAAAAAAAATTGAGTATAAAGAAAATGTCAATAATCTCTGCAAGATAAATTCCATGAATACATAAAACAACTACTTGCATCATCAGAGTGAGTCATCAACGGTTAACCACAATAAGAGATGACTATAATATTAACATTCAAATCAATTACAATGCCAGGTGAAAATAACAAAATAAATTAATTAAAATTAAGACAATCAGAGAATAATCTATGCAAAAAAGGGGGGGGGGGGAGAATAAAAACACCATATTTTAAAAGTAAAGGAAATACCAGCCAATGCCAACCACCAAGGCCCACCGCCTTCTTGACCACGCCTTGCAAACCAACCAATACAGACTTTGTTCTATTGTTTCCAGTGACAATAACTTTCGTGTGTCGCGGAAGAACTGAAAGCTCTTCGTCGCCGCTTTCCTCCCTGAACGGCGACAGAATCCGAGAAGAACACAGCTCATGCTGCAACATTTTCTTTCCCCAAAGTTCAATTGCTAAAAACTTAGCTAACTTAGTCCTCCCCCAATCTAAATGCCCAGATCCTCAGAAAGAACAGTTGATTTTGCTAATCAATAACTCATCAGCTCCTCGAATTTTCTTCACATTTATCTGGGTTTTTCTAGTAGAAAATTCTGAGCTTAGTTTAAGAAAGTACAAAGAGAATTCCAGATACCATCAAAGAGATTGGTCACTGACAGGAATAGTTTCAGGATGAGTTGAATGCAAAATTTAGGCTTTGGAAAAACAAATCACTGATTCACGGAGTTGGATTGATTTCAATAAATGAAATCCCAAAAATAAAAGGAAGAAGACGATGCTATTTCATCATTAAGCTTCTGAAGTCATATGCTTATAACACCTGAAACAAGCAGAATTGAATTAAAAACCCTAATTATAAAGAACTTGAAACGATCAAAGTTGACATATGTTTAATAATCAAAACCCATGAAAAAAAAAAAAGAAGCCTTTTAAAAGATGAATACTACATATCCATAGCCAATCCAAGGAGGAAAAATTATGTTTGGCTGCTGAGAGAATTTAACTGCATAAGGAGAGATAAGGAATCCCAAGTCCCAACCATAGCACAAAAACTAAAAAGAAACTGTGCATAGTGAAGAAAAATCATTTAACTCTATAAGGTAAGCAGAAGAAATATAGCTCTAGAACTAGAAATCAATAATGGTTACACTTTAAAAATCCCCATTAATTTTAATAATAAAACAGAGAAAGAGACAGACAGCAAACGGAGGAGGGGGAAAAAAAAAAAAGAGCTAAACTTCTCTTTGCTGCATTTTCCAGGAAACTAGTTGAGGGAAGAAGTAGAAAAAAGGTCAAATTTTGGCATTAAAAGAGCAGTCTTTGTCACTTTAAAAAGAGAATTCAGCTCAAATTAAATAAAAAAAAAAAAAGCTAAAAATCCCAAGTGAGAATTAAGAAGCTTTTTGTTTTTGGTATTACATTCCACAGGAACATAAAGATTATGTTTATATAAAAGAATCTTGCATCGAATCAATAAAACAAAGAAAACCCAAAAAAAAAAAAAAATCTGATGTATGTACCTACAGATACAGAAAAAATGCGAAAACGATTCAAACAAGGAAGATAACAGGGTACGACGAAGGGGAAATGAAACAGCTTTGAGAGAAAACGAAAGAGTTTAATTGAAATCCCTGACAAAATGAGAAAAAATCAGAACGAAAACATATTAAGAATTAAAAAAATAAATAAATTATAGTAAGTTTTCTTTTACCAAATAAAGTGTAAGCTAGAGGCGTAAACGAACGGATGCTCCCTAGCCATTAAACATCGTTTTAAAAAATTTTACATTTAATTTAATTAATATACATTAGATCGAATTTAAATATTTAAATATTTAATTTAAATAATTTATTAATTTAATTTAATTTTTTATTTTTAAGTAATATAAAAATTTTAATTTAAAATTAAACTTAAATTTAAACATAAATAGTAAAATTTAAAATCGAGTATAAATTAAATTATTGTTTTATTAAACAAAAAATTTAATTGAATGAATTCGAATAATTTAATTTTTATTTCAAATTAAATTTTAAAAAATAAAACTTAATTAAGCTCAAATTAAACTTTAAACTTAAAGTATTTTTTTAAATTATAATTATACGAGATTACAATTATAATCAAGTATTACTCTAACTAATAATTAATAATAAATAAAATAAATAAAGTATAATTAAATAAATTTAATAAAAAATTAAATTAATTTCATATATAATAAAATTTAAATTTAAATTTTTTAATTTTTTAAAATTTATATTATTTATTATTTAAATTTGATTTAATTCGGGTGGAAACATCTGCCATGTGCCGTAGGGTCACTGACTCACTCCTTTCCCTGTTACTTTTATAAACCGGCGAAACTCGGTTCGGTTTCTACTATGTTCCTTCGGGCAAGTTTTTTTTTTTTTTTTGGCTCGGTTAGCGGCTAATGAGCGGAGCGGGAGTGGGGGGTTTTAATTATTGGGAGGTTTTTCTTAATTTATTTTTAATTTTTGTCGTATTATAGGGGTGTGGGAACCATTGTTATCTAGGTTGGGCTGATAATATCTATTGGGGGCCCCCCCTGATTCTTTGTTTGTTTAGGAAATTGCGGCACACCAATGGTTTTTAACTCCGTTAAGTGCTTAATTAAATAGTAATGATAATAATAAAACAGTTAAAGAGTCATTTTAACCAATTGATCAGATTATTATATTTTGGAAGCAACTCTAGTTATCGGTTTGATTTTTTTTTCATTTTTTATATATTTATTTGGTTAAAGTAATTATTATTTTTTAATTTAATTAATTTTAATTTTTTTATTAAATGCAGTTAAAAGTATTTTTAAAAATTTTAAATAAATATACCGGATTAATAATTAATATTAAAATCTAAATATATAATATTTTATAGTAAAATTTTCAATGATATTGTGAGTGAATTAGACAAAGTATTATACGAAATTGTTATTTTATATTAACATATATATATTTATATTAAAATAATATCATATATTTATATTTTTAAAAAATAATTATTTATCATAATAATTATTAATAAATTATTAAACAAATATTTAATTTAATAATTTTTTTAAAAAAATTAATTATATACTAACAATGTAAATAAAAAATTTCATTAGTGTAAAATAATCATTTCGTACGGCTATATATCCGAGGCGGGAGGAACGGTCTGTTAATTTCCCTTTTTTTTTTTTGGTTGGTTCATGGGATCTAGCTACCCAAACGTCTAATCAACAGAGCTGTTTACAAGATATCCGACAAACTATTTTCAACGGCCCGGATTCACCCAATTTTTATCTCTGACACTACTGTCGTCCTCTCCCTTCCACTGGCACTGCCCAACTTTTTAATTTACCACAGTAAAAAATAAAGTGAAAAAAGCCAAGCCGATGACCAGTTGCTCCGTCAAAGGAGGAGCCTACGATGTACACGTGTCATAGACCCAGCTGTCCGATCTTATCCTATGATCCTACCAAGCAAAAAAAAAAATAGAAAGAAAAAAAATCCTACTATTAAACTTACACCTATAACAATCAATTCAATTAATTTTCCTTTTTAAAGGAAAAAGAAATTGAATAAAGTTGAAATTTGATTTGAAGTCCGCACATGCAGCTGGAACGCACTCTAAAGCTCGCTTACACATTTATAGGATTCAAAACGTGGGGCCCTTTTTCCCAACCCCACAAATCATGTTCCCTCTTTTTTCTGTTTTTCCTACTCATTTAGTAAAGAAACTTTGGAATAATTTTCAACCAAATTTATATAATATATGTTTTTACTTTGCTAATCATTTAAAAAGGCTTTGCTTCAAATACAATCTTTGCAGTTTAAATTTCAAACTTATCTTAAACAATTCTTTACTTGGATTAGACTGTAATTAAAGGTATTAGTACATTAAATTAGATCCAATTAAATTATAATTTTATTTTTTTTCTATTCCTTGACTTTTACTTAATTTATAAACTCGTTTTATAATATATAACTTTATATTAATATTTTATATATTTTATAATTAAATTTAAATAAAAATAAATTTTATTTATTAAACAATTATTCAAAATAGATCAAACCAATTAAATATCGTACTCAATATTTAAACGAATCTAATTATACTATAATATATAAAATAATAACATCTTTTTTTTTAAGTATTATTTATCAAAATATAATCATCCATTTGATATTAAAAAAAGATTTAGACATAAGTACTGAACATGAAAAATGAGTTCAGATAAAATTCTTAATCAAAGCCTTGCTTGCTGCTGTCCATCAAAATCCAGATGTTCACAAACATTTTCTTAGAATTTTGGATAAACTTTCATTTAGATAATTACTTTCATCCTTTTGGATCAAATGCCTTGAATACCCAAATCTTGATCTCTTGATAATTCAGCATTTCATAATTGTTTCTAGGTACAACATGCTTCATCAATATAACCGTTATAGAATAGCGAAAACAAATGCAAGCTATTGTCACACAATGTTTCTAGAGTTACATCATAATACAAACAGTTGAAGAGATATTAGCTATGAAGGGTGATGATTATAATGATCCCCACTTGATTTATCCAGTGAACTATACCAAGTGGGATGGCAAGATCACTTGGCATGGGAGCGATTTTCTTCTTTCATCTACGATAACCATCACCATTCCCAGACAGGGAGTACTCTTGGCGCCTCCTATTCGAGTCATAATCATCTTTTCTCCTACCATACGGAGAACGAGAACGTGATATTCCTTGCCTACCCCTTGGATAATAATCTCTATCATATCGTCGAGGTGAGTGGCTGCGAGACCGTCCGCAACCTTGTCCTGCATATATTTGGCAAGTTCGTCGATATTTAAGAATAATAGACAAAGATAGCAATGCTCAAATGCCCTACCTGTTGCTCTAAGTTGCAAGACAAATTAACTTCAAAACATCATAAAGAAGTTCCAGAAAAATGTAATAGCAAGAGTGATTCTAGTACTCTACCTCTTCTGTCTCGCAACCCCCGATACCGCCCAGGAGTCGGTGTTCTTCCTCTGGACCTTTTTGCCTGCATTGATAGCAAAAAAAGCAAGTTAACCTATGGGAGATAAAGCAAGCCAGTAAATGATGATATAGACCTATGCAGAGGGTCTACACAAACATAAAGAAATTTTCTAAAATATCAAACAACCATGCGACCCTTGAGCTGCAAAACCATGTCAACTGCGGGCTGACTGATCTTTTAAACCAACCTTAATTGTAATAAATAAGATAAGATATTCACCTTTAATGAACAAGCATGAAAGACCAAAAAATTGATGTAACATATATGTCTTGAGGGTATTTCAAAAATGATAACAGAACTAATAAACAGCCTCTCTGAATACTGTTTTCTGATGTAGAAAAGGAAAAATGGCCATACAACCCTCAGCAAAATAGTCGAGTTTGGAATGTCGATGCGGAACTGATGTCGTGAGAGGGTACAGGTTGAACTGTTAAGAGCTTAGACTTCGATGAAGCTACACATACAAGACCTGCTGCCAAAATTTATCAGGCAACATTTCTGAAGAAAGCATAATCTTAGATAAAATTCAACGTAAATATTTTAGCATCACTATAAAACCAACTATTAGAACCTTGCTAAAAGTTAATACCTTTTCCACAGTGATTAATCGACCTTCAAGCACTGAGTGATTCAAATACTTGATGCAGCGTTCTGCACCCTCAACAGTTTCCATGGTCACAAAAGCAAATCCACGAGATTCTCTGGTGTGAGGATCTGTAACCAGATGGCACTCCAGGACCTGGAACAAGCACTCAGGTGATATGACTTCGGAGACAGATCATAAGAGCAACCTAGTTCCTAAGGCGAGTCTTGTCATAATGTTTTATACTTTTCTGTTATGGCGGAGGTTCATAAAAGCAAAGGAACCACTTAGACCCTTAACTTAAACAAGCTGAAGCAACACTAAGGCTTTGCTTGGTATGAAAGATGGAAAGGGGTAAGGATGAAAAAGCTGTTAATCCAATGGTTAAGCTACAAAGTAGGAAAGTGGTTATGAAACCTAACAATTGGATGAACAAATTTTCCATCCTTCCTACCAAGCAAAACGTAAAAGATAAATGAAGTTTCAAGTTTCCAGCTTTTAAAACACAACCAAAACGGCAGCTGTAAAAATGGCGAAGAGCCTATATGCAAGAGCAAATAATAGACAAGGACCTAATGAACTTCAACCAACTCCTTAGTAACTAAGGTAGAAAAATGAGATATCCTTTTCATGTTGATTTCTTTTTCAGTAAATCGCATAGCAACTTGAAGCACAACCCGAAATTTTCCTCCTTACAGAAAGGCATAAAAAAAGAAATCTGAGCACTTGAAAGAACAAACATATTGTCTTCATTCCATACCTTTCCTTCCCTGCCGAAATACTTCTCAAGACCACCACTAGTAACCCTTGTGGATAAGCCAGTTACATATAAGTTGTTTCCAGGATTGACTGCATCCTGAGAGTCGCGACTCCTTGGACAATAAAAACCAGATTAAAACAAAAAATCCCAGCTAAAACATGATACTGATATGTGATATGTTATAGGAACCAACGTATAAAGGTAAGTATACAGCTAAGTTTGAATACCTAGACCTCGAGCGACTCCTTCGAGACCTTGTCGGTGACCTTGACCGATGTCGTCTTCCCGGGGAAACTGACCTGAAAGTATCATTTTGAAGGAAAATTCGATTTACTTACATCGAAAGATAATGACTTTTTACAAGAAAAAAGGGAGATTACTTAGGGGGGAAAAAGAACTCACCTTTCTTCCCTTGAATATGCCATCTGCCAATACGGAAGAAAAAACTCTCAAAATTTTAAACACTAAAATATGCACTTTAACGCAAGAAACTTTTAAACCTTCCTATTCTTTCTCTTCTCATTGTTTTTTTTTTTTTTTTTAACTATCAGGCATTTTCTCAGCAACCAAACACGAACTTTTCCGCCTTTTAAGTTATAACAATAAAAGATTCATAATATTCCATAAAAAACAGTTTTCTTCTTGAATCTTGACATTAGAACAAAAACCAAAAAAGAAGGTAGATTTATTTTTTTCTAATTATTACTATTGTACCAGATTGGAGAAGTTATAAACAATCAAACCCCAAAACTCAACAAGGAATCGTAGTAAAAGGAATTGAAGATTTACCTTTAGATTAGAGAATTGATTGAGTCTAACTCAGATGCCCTACTCGGTTACAGCTGGTCTATGGCTACGCTAAGACAATCGAATCCACCAATGGTCAAAGAAACTAAAAGAAAAAAAAGAGGGAAATCGCAAGCATTAATGATTAAACAACTGCTGCATGTGTTAATGGAAAATTACTGGCTGGATCGGGCTTGAATTGGACTCACGAAGTCACGATTATGAAAATATGATTTATTCTATTGTTATTCATTTAACACCAGTCAAAAGGGTATAGAGGGAGAGAGAGAGAGAGAGAGAGAGAGAGAGAGAGTTGTCGTCGGAGGCAGATTGAAGCTTTCACATTTTCAATTAAGGCATTACTCTATTACCAAAAGAGCAAGGCTTAATTAAAATTTAAGCAACCCATCAAAATTCTCTTTGCAAATATGCCAATACGGTTTGGTAATAATGAGCCAAGTTTGTGTTACTAATAATGTTTGTTATAAGGCCCCATTTTTTTTAAAAAAAATTCTTGTCCAATTTAAATTACACTATATCTGAACTGATCCAACGTATTTTATTATTAAAAAAATATTAAAAAATTAATTTATATAATTTTATAATTAAATTTAAATGTAATTCAACAAGGCATCAAAATCCTTGTCCAAACATACCTGTACAAACCAAATGGATAATCAACCTTTGAACAAGTATAAATTAAGATAACACCATACAAATCAGTGCAATTATGGAAGGTAAGGCAATGTTCTGCAAACTCCCAATGTATTGTAAAACTCTCAGGCAGAAAATATGGAAGACAGGTAATCAACGCTCTTTAATAACTCGGTAATTAATAAGCCTTCGATCGAGTTTAACACATCCACACTAACACAACGGTAAACACTTGTACCAAATAAATAGAGGTGGGGGGGGGGGGGGAGGCCCAAACAAACTAAAGTTGGCAGGAATACATACAGGTTTCCTTTTTGTCACCAAGGACAAAAGAGGGAGATTAGACAAAGAATGTGAATCCAAAATCTTGCTGACAAAATTTATACTAATATTCCAAAACAACGAGGAAAGAATGAATCAAGACTTGAGGAGTGATTCAATGGCTTCAAAAAATAGCGGCGCCATCTCAGGATTTGGAGTCTTGATTGCGCACTTGACGCCAGGGTTTCCAATTACGGTTGTAAGTTCAATCAAGAAAGGTATACCTTGAGGGATTTTGGCAGAGAAGTAGAATACATCCTGATTCGAATGTTTGCGCTTTGCTATGAAGAACATATTTGATGCAGCCAATCGGTCTAGGGTTGCTTCTGCACTGCTCACCAAAATGCCTGCAAATTCTTTTAGGACCTCGTTTGAATCCGGCAGTGACCTCCATGTCTGCATAATGTGATTCAATTTCAATTTGCTAGAACCAATAACATCAAATAAAAAACTTCATAAATTCAGGGGAAGTTCAAGCACTACAAACATAACAGATGGTCGGTCATGCTCTGAAAGGACTTTGAGTGAAAGACCCTTTCAGCGGTGATCATTCTTCATAATGTACGGCTTTGACAACTTCTTACCACATGAAACCAAAGCAAAATGGAACAAACTTCCTACCTCAAGAAAACTAGTTCGCTCCATTCTCCCATCCTCAGCAAAGACCATATGCAACAAGATTTTATCGTTGAAGTACCAGACTGGCTGCTGATTATTTTTCACAGCAACCTGCAGAAGAGAGCTAGGAGGACCAGCAGACATATTCTGAAACAATACCATAGGCAGCAATGTCTTTGCTGACGCTCCTGGTGCCAAAGGTGGGACCTAATAGACAGAATAACGGTTAAACCCCAAAAATGTAATAACAAACCAACTCAAGACCACACAACTCGTAATAATTACCTGAAGAGGTCCAGCAGCTGCCAGACCAAATGAATTCTTGTTAAACTGAATCATGAATCCATCCAGGGCGATCTGTGAGTAATTCTCAAACAGTAAACTGTAAAATATTTGACCATCCTGTCGAGTTAACTGTGCACTGATTTGCAAACCCTGTCCAGTTGATGCTGGTAGTAAAATAGGCAAAGGAGGGCTGCAATCAAGGTAAAAACATTAAGTGCCACATATAGTCATGTACTTATGTATGTATGTGTGTTATGTATAAGCTACATTGGCATCACTCCAATAGCATTAGAAATCTGTGAAAAGCTAGAAACTTGTATTAGTATTAAAAACTTAAATATTTTAGAAAACATTTATCACATTAAGAGCAAAATAATTCTTGTGGCTAAAATGAGACTTTTATCTGAAAAATTAATGAAACAACTCATGCATTCCAGCATACTTACCCAGAAGATGTGGCTGGCTGATCAGCACGGACAATTGCATTGTTATCAAGGCCAGTCAGATCCCCTAACAAGTCAGGCACCGGAGCAGCTGGGGCTGGGGCTGCTGCTGACTGCATAGCTGCAGCATATGGGACACTACTTGAACTAGTTGACGGTGATGCACCACCATCAGCAGCATTAGCTGGTGATTCAGAAAACCCTGTTTCATTTCCATCAGGGTAGCCATCATCTTCAGTTCTCTGTGTTGCAATCTTTACACGGGTTACAAAAGCATCTGGAGGTTTGTGATATACAGAAGATAGTGTACCGATATTGGCAAGAAGCTCATCAAGAAGAGATGGATCCAATTGGTTTGAATCATCACTGATCACTGGTTTCTCAGCTAGCACGACATCCTTAGCTGCCTGAGGGGAAAAATTAGAAAGGCTCAACTACGTAAAACTTACTGCATCTGGACCTCTAAATGGACATTCACGTCAGGGATGACACCTGTGTTCAGCAATGGTTATTTATCGCAACCCCCTTTACGTGAGACTGGGGCAGACTGGATTGACAGAGAAGGCTACCACATTGGGACAGATAAAATCCTTGAATAAAAAGACTCACATGCTAATCATGTAGACATGATGAAAGGAAATCTAAAGCTGAGCCCAATAACATAGTACGGCCAACTTAAAAGCAGTCCCAGAATGGAGATTAACACACACACACACACACAAAGCAAAATACTTATCTGGCCCTTCCCCTCAAATGTAAGAAAAGGGGAAAAAATTTAAAGGTGTCTCTCTACCGACAAATGATTCCTTTTTGGACATTAAATTCATAGAATAATGAACTGCACTTCGTTAGAGTAAAATCATACCTCAGGATCAGTTGATAGAAGGCGCCAATAAATGTATGCACGGTCCCGTAAATCAGGATTATCAGTTTCCATAGTAGCATTATTCAATACAACCTATAAGCAAACCCCACATAATAAAAATTAGCTGGGATGTGATGTCTCAATATAATAAAGATGTAGCTAAGTAAAATAGGTGAAAGACACTATTAAAATAATAGCAACCACAATGTTGATGACTCTACCAATAATACGCTATGGAATTTTCATTTCAGTCAACTAGGATCTTGCACTGGCAAAATGCTACACAGGCTGTAAAATAATTTTGAAACTAGCAAACTATATTTTTTCCCCAGAAAAATCAATCTCTCCGCACTATAACAGAGATAGATACATAGCCAAAAACACCTATAAACATTGATAAAAATGATTATTTAGACATTAAAATATTTCATAAATTACATCAGTAATCGGCAGCTAGTGGCTTAGCACAGCATGCATAACCAGATAACTAAGCAAAGGAAGGCATATATTCAGTGGCCTTTGGTCGGAACAGTGCTGTCAAGGTGCGTGCCTAGGTACGCCTTGCGCCTTAGCATTAGACAACAAAAGCACCTCAAAACCTTTCAGGCGAGGTGCATTTTATCAAGAGGGCACCTAGTTTGTAAGGCAATAAGCTTTAAAAAAAAATCCTCCTGATTGAAGTTCTCTTTAATTTCGTTATTTTGAAAAATTTTTATGAGATGTACCTTTACTGGTAACAAAGGGGAGAGTATCGAACTCTCTCTTCTCAATATTTGAGTAGTCAACAATAGACGTAAGACTGCAAAAAAAAATCATGCATATTGGCCAAAAAAATTGCATGTTTTGTAGATAAGTTGAACCACTCTTTAGAGTTTATTATCATAATTATATATCTTAAGTTTATATTATATAACACACATATATATATAGTAGAGAGAGAGAGAGACGCGCACACACACACAAACACATATACATTTTGCGCCTTCACTCATGCCAGCACTTTTTTTTTGTGCCTTCACTCATATGAGCGCCTTTTGTATGCCTCATGCCTGAGGCAATATAAGGGCTTTAATGCCTAGAGTGCACCTTCCACCCTTACAACACTGGGTAGGAAAAGTATATTCTTATGTTTGTTTGTCTACTATGAACATGATAACTGCCTGCATTCCCCCTATACGCATATAGAGAAAAATCAGACAAAATGTTTTTGGGTAAATATAATAATGCCCAATCAGAGAAAATAATCATTACTGAAATCCTTGCATATGCAAAGGTGATAAAGTCACAACAGATAACTGAAAATATGCATGAAGAATGCAAATGCAAGACCTGAATCATCTGCTGGGGGCCTTCAGTTGGCTTCTTAAGAAAAAGTTTGACTGTAGCAGTCAACAGTTGCAGTTGAACTTGGGGAGGCTCTTCAGGGAAACTCTCCAAGAAGCTTTCAAGGAGCTCATCAGCATTGTCAATTCTTTCTGCGTATTCTCCAATTATCCATATCATTGATGCCTTAGCAACAAGGAAGAAAGAAGAGGACAAACTATAAGCTAACAGATTAACAATAACAGAAAACATTGTACTGATATTTCTGTAAGTGCCAACACTAAAGGTACCTTAGCTTCTGGTTCATCTAAAGTGTCCAAGCTCTCACAGAGGGTTGCAATGATGGATTCATACCTGAGAAGGTTCGTAGGAAATCATCAGCATGCCTTTGAAGGTCCCAAACATGAGGCCTCTATTACCACTAAGAAATGTAACGACATGAGTTTTATATTTTAGATTATATTGCAACACAAAATATAAGCATAAAAAATGGGATATACGTGTTAGGGTATCTTCTAAAGATATCTTTGATAACTATAATAGCCTCTTGAACAACATAGTTTACTTTAATCTTGATCAACTCAAGCAGAACACTGATGCAGCGTTCAGCTGCTCTCTCCAACTTGATAGCACAGCGACCGATGGCTCGGACAGCCTTTCTCACAAAATCTACATCTACTTCTGTGGCATATTCTTTAAACTCCAATAAAACCTACAAAGGTGTCCACCGAGAGAACATCTTAATTTATAACTTTATATCAACATTAACAGGTCTTAAATGTAGGAGAAAAAACTACCAAGTCCATCAGGATCAATATTTAGATACCTGATCTATATTCCGGTCAGAAGCAAGCTTTATCATTATTTCCAACTTTTCCATCTTCACATAAATTGGATCATTGTACTTGCAGAAGAACACCTAGCAAGAATAAAAAAGTGTACATACACTAATACTGAAGCATGCAAATCAAGCTGCCATACAAAAGTGTAAATGAAAAAGCAAGAATGCACGTGTTTTATTTTCATAACAATCCACCTTGATTTCATGGGCAAGAATTGTGGGACGCCTTTGTACTATAAGGTTGATATTCCGCAATGCAACATATTGTATCTCAGGTTCTGCAGAGAGTAATGTAACAAGAGGAGGAGCCATCTTTTTGCAAAGATTTCGAACAATGTCAGTGCTAGTTATAAGTTCCATTTGTTGAAGGATCATCTGGAAGGCAATAAGCAAAAGGAGAAAGTACAAAATTAATGAATGCTAATAAGTAGATTGATAAAAGAAAATCCTGATGTCTAAGCAAATTAACAAATGGCAAACAAGAGTGCACCTTAACAGCCGAAAGTACAACAGCACAATTAGCATGCTGAAGTCGTGGCGTAACTCTCTCCACTATATTTTCAGCTTCACGAGCATCGGCTGCCTTATATCTAGAGAGAGCATCAAGTATAAAAACTTGACCCCACCTGACATGCACCATTATCAAAATGAGATGGGAAAAGCACACAGTTCCCAGCCAAAACTCAAAAAAAAAAAAAAAAAACAGCCACTAGATCAATAACTTGCTCAAGCTGTCTTCTTGGAAGATTACTTATCAGCAATATATCCATCTCAAAAATCTTGCTAATTATGTATAAACTCACTTTTGAGAAATAAACAATAATGACCAAAAAATGAAAATATAAAATGCCAAAAATTCTATTGATATTTACTTTGTGTAGCAATTAAAAAAGAGCTCAACTCCATTGCAATGCCCTGATTATAGGTAATAAATTTTGAATTATTAATTTAAAGGGGAAGAAGCAAGCCATATTTTTCAAACCTCTGAACTTACTCTGTGCATTCATTAAGAGCAGTAAGGAGCTTTGACAGCGTGGGAGTAGTGATTTCAAACACTGGACTACTACAATTATCTTGGATCTCAGCAAGAGCTGCCACAGCATTCGCTACAACCATTGGATTGTTGTCAGATATCAAGTCCTTGAGAGATTCTAGAAACCCCCTATCCTCAACTAATTCAGCGTTTATGTCATAAAGCTTAGCAACACATATGGCAGCTGTCTTGCGAACATAAGGATCATCATCCTGTTAAAATATAATGCACGGTAAGAGAAATGTATGATAACTGCTGACACTTTATAAAGCAAGTTTATGATGCTGTCGGAAACTAAAAAAACCAAATGAATTGCTAAAACTTAGCACTGTATGGTATGACAGGAACTGACCTTGAGGCACCTCTGAAGTGGATCACAGAGATATTCTGTGATCTTATCAACACGGATGCACCCCATAGTCCGAACTGCCAAAGCACGAATGAGAGGATTTGGATCCTGTGAATCCTGCAAATGTACTCACCACAGCAAAAGTTCATACAAAAACATTAAAACAAATAACATGTCATCCTAAGTCCATATTACGATTTATATCTTTGCAGCAGGCACGATGACGATAAATGGGTCAAAAGTGCCAATTTTTGAACCTCTTCTTTTCCATAGTAAAGGCATTGTCAAGTGCTCAACCACAAATCTGCTTAGAACAAATTTTTAAACACCCAATATGTTCATAGAAGAAGATTAGAAGAGATATCTTGTATTAGAAAATAAATGCTAAAAGCACAAAAATATGTACTTGTATCAGGAGAGAAGTGCTGTGATAAGCACATTACCAACAACTGTTATTTTAACACTAGAATGATATCGAACTTTCTTTTCCCCTAATAATTAAAGAAAACCAGCAGAAGTGAAGAAGGGAACTATAAAGACCACATCTTATTAAGCTGTTTACTCATCTATATAGCTCATTTTACTCTGCCATTTGCATGGATTTTGATTGACCATCAAATTAATAATATAATAATGTATTAAAATCTAACGAGAAGAGATATCTTTGGCCGTGAAAGCAAACCCCAAAAAAAAACCCATACCTTACAAATAGTTGACAATCACTTTCAAACTGTGAGAAATCCTTCACTACATTCCTAAAAGGTTTGAGATTCAGAATACACAGCTTGAGCATAAAAACAAGCCAGTATCTTAATGAAAAAATATTTTTCTAATTTTACATGTTCATATCATGGCAATAGCAACATCCAAGTGAAATGAAAGAAAAGCAAACCCTTTTTTTATCCCATGATAAATTGTAAAGATAAAGGGCTTAACAAATTGCATACCTTTACAAATGTATTTACTGCAAGAATTGCAAGGTCAGGCTGGCTTTTAGCATAATTTATAAGATACAAATAAACAAGCTTTTTAAGCTCCAAATTCTCTGTTTGCATGCAATTCACAACGTCTGTGAACAGCGATGATACATCCTTCCCCACTGTCATGGCAGCAATAACCTTCTTTACAGCATCTTTTCTTTTATCCTTCACAACACGGAAAAGAAAGGCATGATTACAATCCGATAAGATGTGAAAATAGAGATAAAAAAATAAGATTTCAAGTTCCAATGCTCACAGTTTCCAGTCCTTTGACAGGCTAAGAATTACAGGATTAAAACTAGCTTAAACATAAAAACTTCTTCAGTAAACACATTTAACTAGAGCAAAACCAAAAGAAACTGAAATTATATAACGGTTAAAGATCAGTTTAACAGTTAAAGATCAGTTTGGATAGACAAATATAAATCTATTCCCAATGAAAACTTGAGAAAAGGTAAACCATAAGCAATGCTCAAATCAAGTAACATTAATCCTAATCAACAAAAACTGAATCTCTCATTCAATTTCCAGCAATTTTCCATAATTCGGAAAAAACCGATAGATCTAATGAGAAAACACAGACTAATCCACTACAAAGATACCAAATCAAAAACCTAACAAATAGAAGAATCAGATCAAGAAAGGAATAGGCAAGAAAGATGTGGGCGTATTGATAGGTAGGTTACCTTGTACTGAGAATTGAGCTCTTCCTTGAGTTCAGGGATTTCTCCCTTCTTCGTCGTCGAGAAGTACTTCGAATCGTGACCGCTCATTTCTCACTGTAAAGAGATCTCCTCTAGTTGGTTGGAGTACGTAGGACGAACAACTGCCGGAGAGAGGGAGAGAAATGATGGTTTTCAAGGAATCGGAAAATGGAAATCACCATATATAGGCATATACATTTTGAAACCTGACCGGTTGCTGGGCCTATTAATTGGACCGTTACGTCCAAACTCCAAAGTATATTTGGTCTTTCGTGACAAGGGGGTGGGGGAAGAAAACCGGCCGGATTTAGCCCTTAAATATTAACCTTAGCCCAAACTCTATACCCAAGTTGGGGTTTTAAGGTTTTTTTGGGCCGAGGGTTGGGGTTGAGTTAGCTAAATTCTTAATTTTTGGTACTTTTGAAGAAAAATATAATATGATATATTTAATAAAAAAGAATATAGTACGATAAACATAATATGATATATTTAAATATGATTAATGCGAAAGTAATACAATGTGAAAATACTACTAAGAAAATTGTGGAAATACTAAAGTGTCTTTTTTATCTCACATTTTGAAGAAGTATATAATGCAAAAGAACTGTCATTATTGTTTTATCAACCATACCGGATGATGAACCTTTCTCTTCTGTGGTTTTGAAGGTAAAGAAACTAAAAATAATGTTGATATTTGATAATCTTTTCTTGTCTCACAAGTTGTATAAAAGTATACCGCCTGCATTAAATATGAACAATTCCCAAAGCTTACTGTTCTTGAATTAGCTCATTGAAGGCATGAAAGTTTGAAATTTCCGTTAGCCTATGATGCTACACTTGTTACTAGTCGTGAATGATACATACAAATTGGCAAAAACACGTCCGTCAGCAACTTCTGAAAGAAAGTTTTCCTCTCAAACCTTAAATTTATATATTATATTTTAAAAATAACTTCATAAATTATTTACGTTAAACTTAAATTTAAATTGTAAATTATTAAATATTAATTTTCAAAAGGAATTATATCAAGCATCTAATTTATGCTTAAAAGTTCAAAGCCACTTGTGTGAGGTTCATAACAAGTTGACAGCGGGACTCAAAATAAAGGCGGTGGGGGGTTGTCACAATCAGGAAGTAAGTAAAAGGCCCCACGAACAGCAATTTTGGGTCTTTGAAAGAGAGAAAAAGAGAATGGTGGATCCTGTTTTCTTCCACGCTGCAACAATAAAAAATCAGTTTCAGGTTCGCAGGACTTCCCGAGGCCTAGGGGGGCTCTAGCATTTGACTACTTATTTAGGGACATTTCCCTTTTTTCTTTTTTTTAACATTCCGCTTGTATCTTAGAGGCTGAAACCCCGCAGACACACTCCATGTAAAAGGAAGTTCATTAAATTTGCAAACTATTGGAGACTATTTGCTGTAATGGCTAAACGAAGAAAAGAAAAGCCACCCTTTTCCTTTAGAAGGCACAAAAAGTAAGAAAATAAGGAAAGGTTTCTTCACCGTCGGGTGAAAAAAAAGAAAAAAAAAATAAGCATGGACCCTTGCTCTGCTCATGCATACTTCCAACTAAACCTGTCATAATCAGATAGGTTAAATTATAATTCGAGTTTTTTTATATTTAAAATAAAGTAAATTTAAATTAATTCGATAATTTATTTTATTATTTAAATTAAATTAAAATATTAAAAATAATTTTTTATAAAATTTTATAATTAAATTTAAATAAATATTAATATTAAATAATAATTTAGATCAAATCAATTTAAATTATTAAAATTTTTATTCAAAATTTGGCCCATGAACAAGTTAGTTCCAACTTTCAAGTTTTGAAAAGCCAAAAATCTGAGAAATTTAATAATTAAATCAGGAACATAAGCAATGAAAGAGGAAGAGGCATAATTGGGATTGGATGTACAACTAATATTTTTCATGCTTTTTTTTTAAAATTGGCATTTTAGGGATAATCTATTATGATTAGTGATTATTCATGATATTCTTCCTTCTAATTAGTCTTGTTTAATAGAAAATTATGGAGTTTAAAATATTAGAATGATCCGGTATATATTATCTATGTTACTTAAATTCAAGATTAATATTAGATATAAATTTATTTTTAATATAAATATATTTAATTTTTTATATATTTTAATATATTTAAAAAATTATATTTTCGTATTTATATAGATAAGAATACAAAGCAAAGCAGCATATTTACGATTCTGATGCTCTAATAGGCAAGAAAAGAAGGAATAAAAATCAATTGATGCTTTATTTACATATATATATATATATAGATAAGAGTACAAAGCAAAGCAGCATACTTACATATTTATATATATCGTACTGTTAATATATTAGATAAACAAGGACTGGTAAACGAAAAGAGAGAAAAAAAAAAAAAGAATATTAATGAAAAAGAAACAACAATTGCTCTAATATAGCTTTTGACATGACCATCACTACCTGAGTTCCCCTTTGTAGTGGAGACATCAAGAGACAAGAACAATAATTAAAAACTATTATGCAGTAAAGTATGACTGAGGAGAACCAATCATTTGGAAGCCCCGAATAAAAAGGCCAAAAAAAAGAGTTCATCGTGATCAAGTAATAAAAACATTTATGATATGATTTAAAAATTTTTAATTATTTTAAAATATTTAATTTATTTTAATTTGGTTTGCAAATTAAAGTTATTATTCAAAAAAATATATTAATAGTTATAAATTTTATAATTTAATTTAAACGAAAATTTTTTATTAATTAAAAAAATATTTCGATCAAATCAAATTAATTCAATTCAAAAAAATTTATACTTCAAATTACTTTAATTTGGACTAGATTAAATAAATTATCTAATCTTTGAACAAATCAATCATCCAAACTAGTTTTTATTAATCACCGATGCCATGTTCTAATTCAATACATTGAACTTAGAACAAAATAACATTTGAAATTTAATTTAAGATCATACCTTATTGAATATATATATTAATATTTAATATTTATTTTAAGTTCGATTAAAATAACCGAAAGTTTCTTTCATTATCAAAGACATGGGTTCATTTCCGGTGCAATACATTGGCCAAATTGATAATATTTACTGGTAATAAAAAGGGGAGCTGGTCCAGTTGACAACAATCAAATCCCATTCGTATGCATTGCTCCAGTACGACATTTTATTTAATAGTTGTGCCAAAAGAAAAATTCGTTAAGAGGACTTGGAATTTTCGATGTAACCAGCAAAAGCCCTTTTCTTTGACTGACAAAAAGGACGAATAAAGACAACTTAAATCACTTGATTGAATCTATTCGCGGCATCCCAAAAGAAAGAAGGTGCTATCGGGGTTAATTTTGTATACGTACAAATATTTTATTATTATTTAAATTTAAATATCTGTTTAATATAAATATTTTTAATATTTTTATATATTTAAAAAATTATATTATATATATTATAATATGTATTAAATATAAATATTTTAAAAATAAAAAATTAAAATATTTACTTAATTATAGACAGTAATGATATGATGTTGAAATAGCTTTCAAGAATCCTCTTTCCCAATATTGAGTTGGTCAAAAGTGAGAGTGGAATCTTCTTGTCTTATTGCCTCTTTCAATATACGTATTTATTTATTTATTTTTTTTAGATTTATCCCCATTAACTTGAGTTGTCTTGTGATCTTTTTCACCTCACGTTTTTACATTTTAATCCTACAAGGAGATGTGTTTGATTGGAAATCCTGAATGCCTAAAGATACTCGTGGTTGTCAAGTTTTTAAACAACTTTGAAACCCCCCCTTTTTTTTTACACATAAATCGTGGTAATGATAAACTCAAGATGCCTATGTTGTTCCTTTGCATAACCTTTTTTTTTCTATTTCGTATTGCACGCTCCACCAAAATTGGCTAAGTAAATGTTGTGAAGACGGACATAACAGATATTATTTTTATGCTACGTTACTCGAATTTAAAATTAAGAATAAGTCTTAAATATCAATATACATTTAACATAAAATATTAATTTTTTTAAAATTTTTTATATATTTAAAAATTTTTATCTTTTAAAAATTCGTGTATCATAAGCTTTTTACGTGCCAAATCTTCCTAAGTATGGATAGATAATGTTTTCCTGAGGAAGACAGCTTAGTCTATTAATCAGGTTGACACGTGGGAGTTTCACTTTACAATGCTTTTCTTGAGCTTTATTTTTCTTATTGGTTTTCGGCACTGTTAGCTTCATCTTTATGATATATACATAAATTAGCACTATTGAAGAACCTTCACCGCAGATTTAAGAAAAGGAGGCTTTGATGACTTTAAACAAGAAGATGATCATGGTATAATTTCCACCTTTAGAAACAGGAAAGTGCCGGCTGCCAAGAGGTCTAATCTAATCTTAATCTGTTTGGATTAGATTAAAGGTCTAATCAGAGGCATAAAATTGCTAGAATTAAACTTTCAGCTTAAAAGAGTTTTGAAAAAAGCACATTTGAACTCCAACAGCAATTTACAACCCTAAGTTGAAAAAAATAAAAGTCACTGCTACCATCCATCAGTCAGTGAAAGAATATCAATACCTTTCCTCCAAAGTTTATACATAGTTAAGTGAATGATAGAATGATCAAAAAGGCTTTTTCCATAGACCGAATCATGGTGCCATCCACTCTAACTCTCCATTTGTTGGGGAAGGGGGGTGCTTTCTTTGTGCTATAAACTCATCATTGTGGCCATGGCTTTGACAACACTAAAAGAGAGTTAAAAATAATATATAAATTCATAAATTAATCCTTTAGGCTTGGAAACTTCTTTGACTGATTATCTGATTGGGAGATGTTTTCAAGGCCCTTTTCTAAGGGTTGTTCTCTTTTTTCTGTATACATAGTTTTTTTTTTTTCCAATTAAAGTATGAAGCCAAAAAAATGGACCAACCTAAAAAAAATCATGTAAATAAGCAAAGTAAAATTTGATTATAATCTATCCATATATCGGACGATAAATATATATATATATAATTTATCTTATATATTGTTAATAAAATATTTAAATTTTAAAAATCGTAAACAATTTTTAATTACGTTTTTATCATCGGTGCTTTAAAAAAGAATTATGATCATTTTATGGTTGGCTCCAAGCCTTTTTGTTATTTTCTCTCAGCTCCTTCAACTGCGTCCACTATAAAAGTAAAACAAAAAAAAAAAAAATTGTTAACTCTCCCCTTCAATTATGAATTTGTAGGCATTTTATGTTGGTAGAATACTAAAATTAATGAATCTGAAGTTTAATTCTATTGATTCACATAATTAATTGATCTATTTTTAAAAGATAACATCTAATTAATTTTAAAATTTAAACTTTAAAATCTATAATTTTTTTTATTCTTAAACCGCGTACCCCTTTATAAAAGAAGGAAGATGCTGTTTTTTCTTCAACTAAACATTTAGATCAAATGTACATAACTAATTTTAATGACAATCAAAGCATAGCCCTTCTAAAAACCTACTGACTACAATTAGAGGTGAGAACATATTCCAATAGAGATTTCCCTTTGCGGTAACCAATCACTAGTAATTCTTTTTATCATTAAGCACGAAAAATTTGCAAGTTGCATGACAATCTCTGTTGATTTTGATAGAAATTGGTAAAATTAAGAGTTCTTGGAGGTGTAAATTGGCCCGTCAATTTGGGAACCACCGTTTGAATTTTTTTAATTATCTAAATATAATATTATAAAAATTAATAAATATATTAAAATTTTAAATAAAAATATAATACGATAAATATCTTATATTAATTATATTTTAATATATTGTATTTATTATACTGTTCTCGGTGCTGCTTTTGCATGTTTAACCTTTTGGTTTCCAACACCATTTACCAGCAACATGGGGAGGGTTATTATTAATTGTTCTTTTTCTTTGCCAACTTCTTTAATCTTTGGTCCTTCTCTGATTTTTTTTCCTTTAAGTAATAGGTGCAATTTAACAAGTTGCTTGACATGATCACAATATTATATTATTTAAACTTCTCAAAGTGCTATTGATTACTGGCACTACCCAAAAAAAATAACTAAATGTTTAGCCCGCAATTGATGTTACTTGAATTTATGATGTGCATTAGATATATATATTTATTAAATATTTATAATTTTTTTATTTTTTTATATATTTAAAAGATCATATATTCGTATCATATTTAAATATATGTTAAAAACTTTTAAAAAATAAAATTTGAAATAACGGTTAATATATATATATATATATATAAAATATAGATCTAGCAATCTAGTTAGCCAAAAACAATTTCCTTTATTTTCAATTTATTATCTAGAAACGGTTTTTTTCTTTCTTCAATGGCTATTGTCATCTCAAGTTTAACAATTATAACCATTTGAAAATTTTTCATGAGATTTATGTCACCCGAAATCATAAGTGAGTATTAGATATTGATTTCGAAAATACGACAAAAGATTTCGATGTCTTTATTTTATTTTTTATATTTGAATTTTTATGTACTATGATTAAGATTATTTTTCTCCGATCATTTGACTTTGGGTTTTTGACGGTCGGGCTTCTTGGTCATAAACAAAGTCTATTAAAGAATGGAGAATCTATGAATAAATTTCGAAAGAATGACACCCCCATTGATGCTTTCATCAAAATAATTTGATAATATGTACAAGGTTCTAAAGGCTCATGAATATAGCAGTAGCCAGCATTCATCAGGTAATGGTACTGCTGCAATGTGTGCTTTTATTACTACTTTAAATCAATTTTCTTGTGATTAGTGAGACCAAAATAATGGCATAAAGTTCATTGTTTAATCTTAAAAATATGCGCACTTCCTCAATAAAAGCATAATAATTGCATTAAAAAAATAGGGTTTATTTTATTTTATTTTATTTTATTATTTTTTTACAATTTTGTGAAATGAACTGATGAGCCAATGACTACGCTGACTTCAAATTTTTGATCTGCTTATTCTTACTCTTTAGAATCATAGTTAAAAAGATGCTAAAAGCAAAACTAATACTATGAGATATGCTGGCCCTTAGAATCATCCATGGTGGTGGTATTGAAACTGTTGTTGGCTGAAACTGTTCATCAAAGTTCCTCTAGCTCCTGCCATTGTTTCATCTACCACTTCATGCAGCAACACCTACAAAAACAATACATTAAAAACGAAAATTAATTACAAATTTCAACGTTGTTTACTATTAAGAATGCGTTAAATCAGTTATAGTTTGTTCAATGATATACAACATTGAACCACAAGGAATGAAATTCGGTACCCATAGGTCATCTCCGTCTTCATCTCTGGTTGAACAAGCCGGTTTAGGACTCCCGATAATTTCATCGTTCCGAGCGAATCTGCCACGAATACGAGGACGGTTGTCGGCTAGTGTTTTACGGCATGCATACTTCAACATCAACACAAAATAGACCAAACCATATTTAGAACGTAATCAAAACAAATGTATGAATTCATTCATTGATCATTTGATTAAAACGACGATAAAAAAATGTTTTTAAGAAACCTTAATTGTTTTGTTGAAGTTCCTTTGATTACGCTTGGCTCTATATTTTGAGATCCTCTCTTGTCTCTCTTCGGGGTTGTAACGTCCCACTTTGAAAGGTGATTCCTCCATGAACGAGTTTTCCATTGCTGAAGGGGTTGCAATTGACCTTTGGGGAGTTTGAACGTTTCTCATATTCTAAAAGCCAAAAAAAAACAAAAAAAGGATTCCATTAGATATAAAATTATTACTGAATCACTCAAAAAAAAAAAAAGGTAAAAAACAGGGTAGTTGAGGTTAATGTCACTCGGACTTGGGTTTAAGTACGTATTTGATATAAATATAGTAAAATAAGATAGTTGAGATCTATGTCACTTAGATTTAAGGTATATATTCGATACAAATATTGTAACACAGAGTAATTGATGTCTCTATCACCCAGAGTTAAATTATATATCTAATATAAGTATAATCAATTTTTTTATATATTTGAAGAATTATACTCTCATACTTATGATTGAATATGTGCCTGACACTGGTACTTAATATAGTAATTTAGATAAAATAAAAAATTCAGGTAAAATATATTTAGGTAACAAATAAATGAAACAAACCTCTAAATCTCCGGTGCTGGATACCTTCCTCATTGGAGCAGCGAAAAAGCTGTTCTCAGGCAAGCTGAAGGCATGGCCATTAATACACCGTGATTCCATGAGGGAATCAAAAGGAGGTTGGAATGAAAAGCTAGGCTTTCCTTCAAAAGAATTGCTGCTAAAGCTCCTTTGCAAGTACTTGGCTACATTTTTATTAACATCAATATTATAAGCAGAATCGAAATCCACTTGACACCCTTCGTTTCTAACTTCCAAACAATTCAAGCTGCTCAAATTTTCTAACCCAGTTTCAAAATTAGGACATGAAAACTGGGTAGTTTGATAAAAGCTGAGATTTTCAAGCTGGCGTGTTGGACTTGGAGGGGAAGAAGGAAGCACAACAGAGAGCAATTGGTCTGCACAAATGGATTCATCCACTGGGCTTTGTTGGTTTTGATCGATGTTCAACAAAGCTTGAAGATTAAAATCAGATGATGAATCGTAGGGTGGAGATAAAGGAAGATCAAACACTAATTGATAATCAATCGTATCAGTAACCATTTCTGGAAAATAACGGTTGAAGGAAGAGTTATCAGAAACAGAGAGATTATAGGACATTCGAAACCAAAACTGACCCAACACTTGACTGAAAAATTGAACCCAAAACGAAAGAAAACGAAACAGAAAATTTGGTTGATTTTGGAAACCACAAGGTGACACGCTTAGGCCCTGAGTTTATTTAATATAAAGGCTTTTGACATAACGATGGAAGAACAAGACAAAGATCTCGCCCTTCAACTTCGAACAACGCACATTTATAGTCGCGTCGGCTCGAGTCTGCTTTTCGTCTGCCTTGTCCTTACACATACTTGATAAATTTACCAAAATGTAGGGACCATAGAATTATATGATAGAAATATAATATTAAAAAAAATATTAAAAATAAAAAATATTTTAAAATTTTAAATAATAACATATCAAAATTTTAAGATCATAACATAAATATAATATAAATTTTAAAATTTGCAAACAACAACTAAGCCCTAAAGCTGTAAAGCAACGGAATCCAAACATTTATGGTTGCTGTAGTCATTTTGGTCAAAACAATTGAATATGGAAAGTGGGTTTTTTAACTAAATGAGAATATCAACTTATTAAATTTGATAAAGGGAAAAAAAACACTAAGTTGCACTTTAAAGAGAATAACTGATCAACTTTAAACAGGAAAAAAAACATTATGCTTAGATTCTGTGATCAAATTTAACCAAAATTTATTAACTTCATTTCACAGGTTGAATTCCATTCTTTGTTTTCGATCCACCCCTTCACCTCTGGATCAAGATCAAAATAGAAATTTTTTTTTTCTTTTTTTCTCTCTTCCTAGGTGTAGCGCGGGGCGCAGATTATAAAGGGACGAGCTTTAAGGTGGTCAAAGAATACATGGAACTGAATGATGCAAGCTTGATCTTTTGGGCCATGGACTGATCTCGTAAGCACATTTTGACGCCACCCTCCTTGTATTTTTCTGGGTATCTCTCTCTCTCTTTTTCTTCTTTTTTTTTTTTCCCCAGTTTGATTTTGGGTATTTTTGCATATTGCTTTCCTTTCTGGTTGTAAGTAATTCTAGTAACCGATACATTTGATTCCTCTCTGAGCATATGTCAATGATCAATGATGCAATAATATTGGTTAAACTTAGCATCTTGTTTTCTTGCATGTATACTTTGTTAAATGTCCCCAATTTCGCCTTTGATCTGAGGTAGGAATTTAGTCTATATTGTATGTATTGATTTTTGTGTTACTTCAGCTCTGCCTCAGTTCATAATCTTATAATCTTCTTGGTTTGATTCTTAAATTCAGAATGTCTATGGGGTGACATTGGCTGGGTTGGGTTACTAAGTACTATAGGGATATTGGAGATGCGTAGATTTAGCTGTATATATGCAAATTATTTGCCTATCAGGAATTGTGGGAATTGAGGTTTTTAAACCATCATCATGTTCAATTCGGAAGAAGTGATGAAAAATCTAGCCGTGACGAAAATCTTTGGCTGATATTTTCAGGCTAAAACCATGTGCAGCGAGGGAAAGGAGAAAGAGACATTGTTTTCTTCTTTGGAAAGTGTAGTAATGTTAAATTGTATCTTAGTTACTCCAACTTTTTTGTTTTTTTAAGTATTTATTTTTCGTACATTTTTTAATATGAATATTAGAGTATGATCATTCAGAGTCCAAATATATAAAAATAACTTTTAAAAAAATAAATATATTTATATTTGACTCTTTATTTTTTTTTGGAAATACTTATATATGTTATTCGTGTATGATTATAGGTATAAAGATACAATTTTTTAAATATATAATAAAACATAAAAAAAAATAAACTTTTATATTAAATAAGATACTCATTTTTAAATTCGAGTAATATAATCTACGCTTTTTGGACATAGATTAAGCATATTGATAGATACAGGGTTTCATGTTCTGCACTGTCTATCTCTTAGTTTTGCCTAAAGATGCTATACTGACAGTTGTAATTTTTGCAGGGTCTGCGCATATGCATGTAGGTATGAAGTGCTTATTATAATTGCGAATGGGAAATTTTGTTATCCATTTTTTGAATCATCCCTTAACAATTTCTTTGATTGCAGACGCAACTTAACGTTGGAAACTGACAAACCAGATGGCAAGTATGGTCCACAACAGCAGATGTCACGGGTTGATCAAACCAATTCCTCATGCTGCTCAGCATTTGGACAGCCTTAGCCACCTCAAGGTTATCCGCCAGCTGTATATCCTCCTCCACCTCGGTATCCAAATATCCAACTGCTCATGTGATGACTAAGGAAGTCTCTCTGCCTCATCTTACTTATTAAGATTCGGTCATTATCTGTGCATACATTTACAGGTCTTGGAAAATTTTGTTATTCGAAGGTGCGCTTCTTTTGGTTCAAACCAAAGATCTATTTTTTAAGAGTCCTTTTGTCAATACAAGTATCAATTGAACTATTTGATCTCGGTATGTATGGTGACATAGAAAGACATCTTGAAGCCCGATCATCATAGATCACCCCCACCATCTAGTTATTCTTCTAGGTGATCTTTCACCGGGTTAACTTGTTGGTTTCAAGCAGCTCAAGTCTGGCTTACTGAGACATCAGACACGGATGGAGCTCGTTTTAAGCTATATATGGTGATATATTCTGTGTGTGAGTTGCTTTTTCCCATTGCTGATTTAAACAGCTAGAGCTTTAGATATTGATACTATCATTCAGCTTTGCTATTCTCAATAATTTTATTCTACTTTATTTTCCTCCACTCTGGCGTTTATGTAAATTTATAAATACCAAAATAATATAATAAATACGGCAAAATAAATTTAAATATGATTGATATAAAATATTTAATATACATATTGTATTTGTGTATGTTTACATCGACGCGGTTGATGATAAAAAAAACAATACGATACACAAATATTAAGATCCATTGACAATAAGAAAAGATTTAGATAGTAAAATTTATACATGAATATGGTAAATTTCTTCCCAGATTAAGAAATCCTAATAAAAAGAAGAAAAAAAAAATTCTATTATTCACCTATCAAAATTTTACCGTCATATTATTTAGTCTTAGGATGGCAAAAATAGAGATTACTATAAATTAAATTTAATGAAAGTTTTGACTTTCTAAAGGAATATGACTCCATTGCTTAAATTTGGATTGTTCTTTGTTTCCAAAATATATTGAAAGAAAAAAAAATGGTAATATATACAGGAAAGAGAGAAGAATTATTGTCGAAGAAAATCAAGAAAACAAGGAAGTCTACAATAAAATGTTTTAGTTTTCAGTAAAATGAGTTTGCAAGTCGGGCCTAAACCGAAGCTAAATAAGAAAATTAAAAAAATAGATTGTAATTCGATCTATGTATTTTTGTTCCTCGTAAGATCAAATAAAATAAAATATTGTCAAAAATTTAACCAAAAATATTATTCTCATACGAGAC
>JAQSVH010000004.1:15795981-15807172 GCA_029448705.1 Adansonia digitata
ATATATAATGAAGCCATGATGAAAAGATACTCAGTCATTTTCATTAGCAAAATTGATAAGGAATTTTAATTAATCAATATTAAGTAAATTTATGATCAGATTTTTCTTTCGAAATAATGTTGTTTCAATCTTTTGCCAATATTCATTTTTCTTGTTATAAACCTATTTCCTGCAATTCTGATGATGTTCTCTATTCCTTTGGGTGTTGCACTTAATATAAATAGCAAAGCAACAATTTCTTACTAAAGATTAGTAAATCAGATCCAGATTTACTCTAGTAAACAAGTTGAAAATTTTTAGCAGAGGTTTCCAACTTTATCACTCAAAATGCTGAAAAATATGAAACTCTTTGGTAAAACTTGAAGAAAAAAAAAATCTGTACTATAGTTGTTGAGATTTGACCACAGATTATTCCAAAAAGTGGTTCTATCTCGAATGGCCCCCTCCATTTGGAAAAAGTGGTCTTATCATTAGATATTTCAAGGGCCTTTACCCCTAAATTCTCTCTTGTCTCATTAAAATAATAGTTTTTGAATGATAATATCTCTGGGGTTAGTTAGGAGACAAAGAAATTAAATCCTTATGGCTGCAGCTAAGTTGTTAGAAACCTACTCAATATCAAAGGCGCATTGAGAAACGTGAACATCTACTAGCTCACTCTGTGATTGGAAATCGGATTAGAAATCAACTCATGTACATTTTTTATTTTAATTAAAAATATAAAATTAAATCACTAAATGAAATCGAATACCATAAATCCTAGTTAATTTGGTTACAAATTCTACCCTCTTGTGTTTGGAGGACTGGAAAAAACTGTACCCTAATTAAAATTATTTGAAAAAGCCAAAATAAAAAAAATCATAATCAATTAGTTGAAGAACTTGTGAATCAAGAAATAGTTAAGGATTAATTTATTAATATTTACGAACTAGTAATTTTGATTCTAAGTCAATTTTCAAACATAAAACTCAAATACTTTTCTTGGGAAGCACTCGAATGCCTAAATATAAGATTAAAACATAAGCTAATTTTCACTCTAAAGCATTTGGAATTCGAATTTCATGCTTTGGATGTTCGAATACCTTATGTAAAAAGCTTATTTAATCGATATTAATATCAGTTGTGGGCACATAAAAGATATTAATAGTAAAATCTTTATTCATACTCAAGATATTTGGTTCAATGAGTAATACATGATCTTCTATTCAAAAAAAAAGGTTCGTATTTTCCTTTTCCCAAATAAAAAGAAATAGTATAGCAAGTGCTAGCCAACTTAGCAAAAGAATTAAGGGATTAATTACCGAAAATGATAGTATCGGTGATGCCGCCATGCCTAATAATATTCCTACGCAAAATACCAAAAGAAACAGACTCAGATTAAATCATTTTAAAACAATTAAAAAAAACTTATATAGAAATTTCTTTTGACCTTCTTTAATTATTTATTTTCATTAATCCATTCAAAGCAGAAATGCCATCCAAAAGCTTACAAACAGATAAATAGAGAGTCAAACAATTATTTTATTTTATTTTATTTTGGGATTGTTAATCACCAAACCGCGTGCATTATTTTGTATTATTTTGCAATTTGATTTGACATGATGAATGTTAACTTTGCCCTTAGGGAAAAGGATAACATTTTAGTATGGTTATGGTTTGGTGACCAAATCAAACTCTTTGATGTCCTCAATTTTCCAAATTGGATGTTATAAGATCATGGGATCTTCGTTTCAAATAGCACATTGGTTTCAATGCAATATATTATTTAAGATAATTGCACTGTATTAAACATAGTTGTTGCTGTTCAGCATTTTTAATAAAATAAAAATATTCTATATATAATCATTTCAAAAAAATATATATCTTTAAAATTCTTTTTACCTAAATTCATTCATATATATATATAATGATTAGTTGCATATAACAGCCAACACAAGGTAAACTAGATAGGGTGGAAAGGGAGAATGACGTTGATAATTTGCAAATGTCATTTTCTTTTTAGGAACTCTAGCAAGGTTTTATCCAATTCCTTTGTCTTCCATAAACGCTGGGATAACATGCCATTACCATACTCTTTATTATATATATTTTTTATAGTTTTCACTACTGATATTAGGGATATGGTAATCTGCATAAACAAAATGTTCTAATGTTCAAAAAGAGTCTTTCAATTTTGTTATAGGCTTTAAATTTTTTTATTTTATCTAAATATTCATCTTTGATATTTGTATCGTGTTAAAATAGTGTTATTTCATATCGGTTAAATCTTATATTAATAGTGATCTTATAATTAAGTTTAACCTTTTTACCTATTACCAATTAGTTTTAGATTAGATACTTAACATGTTATCATAAGCCAAGTTCAATTCTATTATTCTTACATGCTATTCTAGTCATTTAACATTCTCCTCTCTCTCTCTCTCTCTCTCTCTCTCTCTCTTTGTGTGTAAGTAGTCATTTAGCAAGTTCAAGTTTGTCATATAATAGACTCCTTTATTTTTGCTTATAGGTGATAAGATTTTTAAAATGGTGTTATCCCATATTGATTAAATTTTCAAATACCTATGAAGTTATATATTCAAGTTGGGCTTCAAGTTGGCTACTTAACATATCGACATATATTTGGACTTATATATGAAAATGTAATACCCAAATATACGAATTTTTTTTTAAATTAAATATATCTATATAAAAAAATATATTTATATTTAACACCGATTTTTAAATTCAGATAACATAGTTGACGCATATACCTATAACATATATCATATATGCACAATGGAACTTCTGGCTAGGTTTTCTATAGATAAGCAATAGAAAACAGTATTTTTGGATTGAGATATCAAATCCGTCTTTCACTTTCACTTGCATTTTTAAAGATGGAGGCTAAGGTCTTGTTTCCTTTATTTATTTATTCATTTTGGTGCATAAACTTGATCTCTCAACGGCAGCTTGATTAAAACCGTTAGGGTTTGATGGATGACTAACCTGTTTAAAGAAAGTATAAATAATCGAGGGTTCTTTACAGTCCCATCCCAAGAACGAAAATGGGATGAAGATTTTGATGTTGGTTTTTAACGGCCATAAAAAAGAAGAACAACCTTATTTAACTCTTATAATAATTCATAAATTGGCCCACCAAAGAACAAATTCCTTCTTTATTATTATTTTTTCTATCTTTTTTTCATGTAGGTCGTTTCTGTGGTCTATTATAAGAGCACACATGTTGTGACCAATTGCAATTTCTCCCACAAAAGTGGGAATAAAAGGGAAAGGAATAAAGATGTGGTTATTACTCTGGAAACCATGAAAAGTTCTCACATCTTACTCCCAAATGCATAAGTAGACCATGTGGTCCAATGATATTATTTTAGACGATAATAGACTATACAAATTGACTAATAAAGTATTGATAATAACAAAACAAAACAATAATTAAATTAATTATAATTATACACATAATTTTCTTATCTATTTTCTCAACCTTTATAGGTTTTTTTTTTAATTGAGCTCTTTATATATCTTCTAATCCCTTAAAACTATGTAAATGTGTCACGCCAAGTGCTTTAAAGAAATAAGGAGGGTGGATTAATCACACATCAAATAAGAAAGAGAAAGTCTTTGAGCATATAAGCGAGTGCACTGTACATCCCAGCAGGTATATCTTTTGGGAAAAAATGTAATGGCCCAGTGACAAATGGTATCAGAGCCAACTTTTGACTATTCAATTTCATGTCAAGAGTCCTAACGGATGGAGTAGATAGGGTGGACCAACTGTGACTCATGTCAAACACCCTAGGGGTGTAGGATATGCAGAAATGGTGGAGAAAAGCCCATGACATGGGCACCACGAGATTGTGTGAGAGAGAATATTACGTCAAGCGCTCTAAAAAAATAGGCATTGTGCATTAATCCCACATCGGATAAGAAAAAAAATTCTTTAGACATATAAGCGGGTGTTTTGCATATCCCATCAGGCATATATATTGAGAAGAAGATAATGGTCCCGTGATAAATATAAATTCAAATTTAGAGATTGGTATTTAAAAGGTATTTTACGCTATTGCTGTTTATCTGAACTATGAAAGAATTTTAAAAATTCAATATTATGAGTATATAAAGGACTTTACATATAAGAAAAAAAATGCTTGATATTTTGGAAGAATTACTTGTAGCATGGGTGTCACTAGTTACAACCAATTGAATAAATGAGAGGATATAGATCAGTCTTATTCGGCTAACCTTTTTTAAACAAAAGTAGCAATTCCCATTGGCTTAATTGTGCAATAAGGCATATTGCAAAAATTATATGGTGGGAACGAATTTGTTCGGATGAATACGAACAAGAAACAATAACAAACACGCACAAAAATATAGGTTATCCTAAAATTCTTTTTTTCCAATTGAATATTAAATGAGCATTATTATAATATTATTGCATTTGTGGGGACTGTTGGGATCCGATTGAAGCTTGACCCTACCATTCAAAAGTATAAATCACTGCAAAATGTACCATTCGAAAAGGTCAATGTGGCACAGATTCTTAGCTGAAGCGATCTTACGGCTGCAAAGATTTGACCATTGTCGGCTGCCAAATGCTTCATTTTACTCTCCGAGTTGAAAATATAATGAAAATTGTAAAAGAACTATTAATATATATACATATTAATGTTTTCCTTCTTGCTGAAAGGGTAGGCGCTAAAACCTTACGCTATAATTAGAATTAAAGAAATGTTAATCAGTTAAAGTAACGTATAGGTGCCGGTTATCTTAAATAATCTTTATAGGAATCGATTAAGTGGTCTATGCATAAAATTATAAAATCACATCATTCCTTATATCAGTTACCAGCCAACACCACATTAATTGTTCCAGATACAGCTCCTAGTCTTTTGTTCATAATTCGAATATAGGTTTTTATTTGAATTTTTTAATATGCGTATTACGTAAGCCGAAAGTTATGGTCTGAAAACGTACGGTTCGATTGCTCATAATAATAATGACACCAACGAAGAATGCAGAACTAACTTGAAATTTAAAGCGAAAAGTTGGCATTTTCAAAGTTCGTTCCATTTAATATTTTGGGAGAAAACAATGCATGTTCATTCTAAACTATAAAGAGACACTTTTCAATTCTGATCATGTTAATGTTAATATGCATATATGGAAGCCAATGTTCATTAAAATTCATCATATTTATAACGGTTGATCTGAAATACGGAATATTGCCTATATATATATAATGATATTATATTCCATAAACAGGTTGAAAAAGATTGTGCTAGCGATTTATTTCTCAAATCGAAGTCAAAGATTTTTGGAGTAAATAATTCATGCTCAATTTAACAGGCCAAAAAGCTCAAACACATATGTATATATTTGGAGTCCAAGATACCAAGGGAAAACAAAGACAACCCCATACTACAAGCAGAGTAATGTCTCCAAAAGTACACGCCATTCGCAACAAATTAAAGACGCTTCCATAATGATACTGGTAGCCCATACTAACCATTAACCAATTAATATTGGCCCCAAACAATAATTAAAACTCTGTCTGATTCTCTGCTTAAAGAAACACTCCCCTGCTTGATGATTATAGCTAGGTCCAGTCCCAAAACACTGAAAGCTCCTTGATCAGAGTCAAGAATATAACAGAAGGGGAAAAAAAAAAACCATTGGCATGCGCAGATGTCTAATCAGCTAGCCTTGTTTAGACACAGTGGTCAGACAGCCAACCAGCCAGGCAATGAAACCCCATATAACATATATATATATATATCTATATACACGTATGTTGAACTCATATTTGGCTATGACTAGCTTAAATAGGAATAGGATGGTCCAATACTATTAATTTTACTTTTAAAAAAAAAAATTGGGAAAAGCGTCAAAAGGTTGATGGGTTGAGGAGTGAATGGACCACCCCATCAAGCCTAAATGGTTTCACTAATTTCAAAAAAGGACCGATGTCAAAAGTATGCTCTGCCTCAGATGTGCACCCAGGGCTCCCGCCGGTTATCTTTTCTTTCCAAACCTTTCTTATATACTTCCTGTGGCTCTAATCAACTCAACCCCGTCTTTTCTGGGCTCCTCCTTCAATCATCCGTACAATTTCCTTGCGTTGCGTGCAAAATAATAGTAAAAAGGAACAGTATCCTCTATCTCGTCCTCTTAATGTAATGCTGAGCCTTAGCTGGTGAGTGGGTGAAGATCCAATGAAAGTTACGTACTTTGGTTCATTTATTCTTTTACTTGGGGGGCGGGGAGAACTGGGAAGTGGGAAACGGGAGACTGGCGAAGTGTGATGAAAGTAAATCAGTTGGTTGCTAAAAATGCGCGCAAGGTTGATGCGAGGGACAAAAGTACAAGCAGATAAAACCACAGGAAAGAGTGATGTCGGCATTGCGGTGGGGGGGTTTTAGGCTAAGGAGAAATTAGGCAAGCGGCGGAGAAAGCTCCCTCATAGGACCACCTGCTTTTAACGAACAAAAATTAAAGTCCTTTCTTTGTTTGCCCTTCCCCAACTCTCGTCTCCCGAGCGTGCTGTTCCTTTCCTTTCAATCCTTAGCCCTTAATTTCCTAATACCTCATAACCTTTATTATTTTTCTTTTCCATCCTTTTACCTTTAATATTTGTAGTATTTACTTTTAAAGTCCTTTTTCTTGTCATAAAAAGGGTAAATGAAAAGTGATAGTAAAAAAAGAACAACGTGATTGGGAGGGTCAATTTTGATTACAAATTCTATGTCAAATATATATATTGACCGTGGCTTTCTTTTTAATATTGATTGTAGCTATGTTGAAATTAATTATAAATAGATTAATGACTGAAAACTACTTGAAAATGAAGCATTTTGAATAATTGAGTGGGCATTAACTTTTTTCTAACCATATTATTAATGTCTTCTAAGATATTGGTGGTTAATTAAGTAAACGTTTTAAGATATTGTAAGCAAAAACTCAAATAATGCGATCATATATAAAAGCAAAGGACCCAAATGGCTATAAAAAAGATGAGTTCAAAATTGAGTGAGAATGACAAGCCTTAAGGGTGCGCGTGGATTAAAGCATAATTAATAAATATAATAAACAAGATAATAAAAAAGATGCGGTCCCATCCCATTGGGCATTGGCAATGGAGTACATTAATAGGGCAATTAATTGGAATTAGAGGCAGACGAAGAAAATATTGGACCACTTCTCTATCTCTTTACGCCCCCTACCTTCTTGTACGAACATTTCAGCACACCAATCCAGGCCAAGCCAAAATAGAAACTAATTTAAATAATAACAATAATAATAATAATAATAATAAATACAAAATCAAATAAATAATCCAGCTTTATGTCTTGTGAGTAAATAATTTTAAATAAAATAGTTTATCTGATTTATTTATTGATAGTATAAATTTTAATTTTATAAATTGAATTAATAGAATAATTAAATATTAATTAAAAATATGAAAAAAAATCATTTTATTTAATAAAATTAATTTTTTTAAAAAATATGTATTGTGGTTCACAAGCAAGTCACAACAGCTGCATCCCAACCTCCCAAGGAAAGAAGCCTCACTAAAAAACCCTGAATTCAACTCCCATTTAGGAATGATTTTTTGGGATTCCTGCACCCTACAAAGATCTCTACTTGTATCAAGATCTTAGGGTGTTTCTGTTTCTGGGGTTCACCATCATCATCATTTTTTTTTTTGGTTAAATCTTTCATAACTGCAAACATAGTACTATTTTTCCCTAATATTTATGGTTTTGGCCTTTTGGGTGGCTTCTCTTCTTCTCTCTCTTCTTTAATATGAGATTATTATTAGGATTAGGACTATGGGTTCGTCTGATATAAAAAGGGAAGTGCCGGTTTTGTTAAATATGTATGATTAGAAAAAAAAAACCAGCAAAATGAAGAGGTCATGTGGCGTCTAATGTAGTTTGTGAAGCAGGCAAACTGGCAAAGGACGATCATTACTTTCTGGGTGCTGCTTCAATATTTTACAAAGCAGAAGATTTATCTTTTTAATGATTACTTTCCCTTCAAAATAAGAAATTTATTTATGAGTGATTTTAAATTATTTTTAAAAATTATGATACATAATAATTTTTTATTTAATATAATATTACGATTAAACTTGCAAAAACATGCATCAATAAAACCCTTTAAATAATTGTAGTATTAATAGCATTGTTAAATAGTATTTAAGTTTATTTCTTTTTATCTCGATTATGAGTATATTTTATTGTTGTTTATGAAATAATTGAGGGAGTGAGGAATATCTTAATTTTCATACTAGGATGTCTATTTTGGATGTATTTTACATCCATAATGCATTGACCCACTTGAGCTAGGAAGAGATAGAGAAGAAACGGCAAGCATATAGAGAAAGGAAGAGAGAGAGAGAAAGAGTAGGGAATATATGAGAGAAACTATGATCATGGCTATGTAGAAGGGTCATCATCACCTCTATATCTGAGCTTCTATTTCTCTAGCAGAAATAATCTGATCTTTTCTTCCTAGGTTGTTTTTTATTGGCAGACCATGTTTGGCTTTTAACACAACAAGTTTGAGAGCAGAGAGGGGGCACTTTGACAATTAGCTCTACTCATCATCATCATCATCATCATCAACTCCTTCACCACTCTATCCTTCCAATTCTATCTTCTTCGGCTTCAGCATCTACCTCCTACTAAGAAAAGTCCTTTCCTGTTGATTCTTTAACCACATAGTTTCATCTTGTTCCCATAACGGGTAAGGCCTCCCTTTTCTCTCTCTCAAATTAAGTTTGGTCTAAATGAAGAAATGAAAACCAAAGTTTTCTCTTTTTGTTTATTTGTATGATCAAAACGGTACTTTTATAATCTCATAAATTTTGTTTACAAAAACTGATCTTCGTTTATCAGCTAATTTTTTGACTGTGAGAGCTTTAATAGTTCGTTTTATGGCTTCCCTTTATTCTTGGAGTGGATCTTGATGGAATTGTTAGTTGCAGAATCAGCATCAACTTTTGATCAGTATCTGAGAAGCTGGTGGGGAAGAGAAGCATAAACGAAGGACCAAAAGAAGAGCAAAAAGAAAAAAGTTTAATTTGGATTTACATATGTCTAGAGAACTCTGTGAAGATAAATCAAGGAATATTGTCTTATCAACTGGTTTTTGTTGCTCAGGTGTTTCATCTGATAACCCAACCATGCAAACCCATCTGGTGAATCAGATCCAAGGCTTCGAATCCAACCCAGAGATCTTCAATTTGACAACAGGCATGGAGATGATAGGTTTTTCGAAGAATCTACAGCAACAAGGTGAAAGCAGCATGGTCACGTGGAAAGGGTTCTTCAACAAACATGGAAGCAACCCCGGCACTTCTTCTTCTTCCAAGACAATCAATGAGTCAACCAGCGATTTCTATCAGCATGAATTCCACAAACCTGAGTTCACAACTGGGATGTCTGAAACTAGTACAGAGAATCTAATAGTTGGACCTGAGTCAGCTCCTTGGCAAGAGAACAGGTTGCTAGTTGATGATTCTTCTTTGAGGTGCGTGTTCCCTTGTGAAGGAAATGAGAGGCCAAGTCAAGGTCTTTCACTCTCTCTTTCATCAAGTAATCCCAATAGTATCGGGCTACAGTCTTTTGAACTCAGACAAACCAGCCACGGTAATCATGATCAGACGGATGACATGAGGTTTATTGGTTCTAGAGATGGTTTCTTCGGAAAGCCTGCAAATTTTCAACAACAACAAATGATCCAAGACGGATTTCTGGGAAAAGCTGCAAATCTACATCATCAAGGGCAGTTCCTACTCAGGAGTTCGAAGTACTTGGGTCCTGCTCAGGAACTTTTGAATGAGTTTTGCAGCCTCGGAACAAAGCAAATTGATTCATCAAAGCAAAAGCAGACCCATAAGACCAAACAGTGGGATGATGAGAATGTGGCTAGCTCTTCAAGGACGCAATCCCTATATTCCCTCGACTTCACTGAGTTGCAGAAAAGAAAAACCAAGATGCTTTCAATGCTGGAAGAGGTATGATATATTTGTTTAAGGTTTCAACTTTTAGTCCTCAAAGATCATTTCTTTTCCCATCTTTTCAACACAGGAACATGTTTTTTTAATCCAAATAATGGGAAAAATAAGGTCTTGAAGTCTTTAAATTTTACTGGGTGGTTGATGGAAAAGGGGGGTCTCCAAATTTCGCTTCTTGAACTAATTTAGTGACTTGGGGCCTCCCCATAATTGCCCACATGGTGACAATTCTTGCTTTTCATTTACTTTCAAAAACCTCTATTCCTTTTCTTTTTCATGTCAACGTATTTTTTTCATAATATTTTTCTGCCTAAGAATTACATGCGGTAACTCTCATTTGTTTTCATTAAGATGTATGAACCGAAAATTCAACTCACTTTAACTAATATCCCTTTCCCTCTTTCTCATGTATCTTTAGGTGGATAGAAGATACAGCGTCTACTGTGATCAAATGAAAGCCGTGGTATCTTCCTTCGAAGCGGTGGCTGGCAGTGGGGCAGCATCTGTGTATTCAGCTTTAGCCTCTAAGGCCATGTCAAGACATTTTAGATGCTTAAGGGATGGTATTGTTAGTCAGATTCAGGCAACAAGGAAGGCCATGGGAGAAAAAGACCCAGTTGCACCGGGCACAACGAAAGGCGAAACACCATGCCTAAGGATCCTTGATCAAGCTTTGAGGCAACAAAGGGCTTTCCAACAGATGAGCATGATGGAGAGTCACCCGTGGAGACCCCAAAGAGGCCTGCCAGAAAGATCTGTTTCGGTTCTTCGAGCTTGGTTGTTTGAGCATTTTCTTCACCCGTAATTATCCCTTCTCTCTCTCTCTCTCTCTCTCTCTCTCTCTCTCTCGGCAACATACATTCAAGGCTTTTGATACGTAAAATACAAAATAGATTTTGTGAGAGAACCAATGATTTCTACTAAGAAAAAGAAAACAAACTCTTGCAACTGTTATATAGTACTGTAAATTTTCTCTTACGTTGAGTCTCAATCATTTTGCTAGCAGAAGCAATGCAGTCTTTGTTAGTTTCTACCCATCACCATTCAAATTCCCCATCTCGTCTTATTTCAATCATTTAGTTTTTCTTTTCCCTTAGGTATTTGTTTTAGTCAGCTTCTCTATGTTATTTTTATGTGGATTTGATTCTGTTAACACACACACACACA
>JAQSVH010000004.1:15821724-15831831 GCA_029448705.1 Adansonia digitata
AGAAGAGGCTTCCTGTTGTGGAGTAGTAAAGCTGATAGATTGCATTGTTGCCAGGTTGCAAACCACCGCCAAAAGGGGAATCCCCCAAGCAACTAAATACGGAGTATTTATGTTTTATTTTTTTTATTTTTTTGGGTGTATTTCACTGAGATTTCTGGAACCATGTGAGCGAGTTGGATTGTGGTAAACAAGATTTTGGCGGTGGCCCACCCACCTTGTTTCTTTAAAGGCGGGAAATAAAACTATCAGCCGACAATTGGCCGTAAAAAAAAAAAAAATACGGGGAAAATTTACGGGCTAATTCGCGAGCAATTTAGCAGAGCTTGTTTCATTGGTAATCACCTCCGTCTCGGATCAAAAATAATCAAAGCTAGAACTGCAACAAAAGAACAAAGATTGAATTGATTTTAAGTGGACAGTAGTGAATATTTTTTTAAAATAAATTTTATAACAACAAAGTTGAGAACTTTTCTATCTTTAAAAAAAATTTTACATTTAATGCATTTATTAAAAAATTTTAAAAATAAATATAAATAATTTTATTTCAATAACATTATATGATTTAATTTATTATTAGTATATAGATTTATATATTATTGATATATAAAACATAAAGACTTAAAACTAATATTAAAAAGTTAATAAAGAACCTTTGACAATGAAAAATAAGTAAATGAACTCGGAAACAACAAAATAGAATTTGAAGACTTAAGTTTAAGATGCAATTTGTTTGAAATTTTATCTCCAAGTATTGGAATGTTTTGAGGAAGGCAGTCAAATGTCTTATGGGATTTGAAATTCTGAGTAAAAATTTTCCTTAGATATTTAAATGCTATAAATTAAGTGTGTAAATACAAATTTTCAAAAATATATATATATTCGATTACATATATCTTCTAGTCATTCTAAACGTGATGATTTTTGGTCAAATTACTCCCTCTTTTATCTTCTAGTCCATGGTTTATTGACAAGACAACGAAAACTGATTAAAAATGTCAATTAACCACTTTTCAACGTGTTTTACAAGCACAATTTGAGACTGAAACTCTGATACGAGTTTGACAACAAACCTTGTTGATCAACATGTTATCTTTTACTCTAAATAAAAATTTATTGATCAAAAGTTAATAAATCAGAAGATATTATAATTGAATTTGATGATATTTAAAAATTATAAAAATAATTGAAGTACGATAAAAGAAATTTTATTTATCTTTAAATGAATTGATTATGCACGTCTAAATTAAAAATACAATCCGAAAATAGAAAACTATTATCCTTGAAGTGGTTTTCAAACACTTTCCCCTAAGTTTTTTCTTCTTTCTCAAAATCCATTTTGTTGGTTCTATCAATTACTCTGAGTGCAATAGCAGATTTTTTTTTTTTTTAATCGCAAGATGTTTTTTTGGGGGTTTTTTTTTTGGGTGAATTGCTTGATGGGATAAGAAGGAATGTAGGAGGCAGATGAACTCCAAATCATAAGATTTTACCACCATTCAAAGCCGAAACAAACAGAAGGGCAAGACGACGAACAAGAAGAAAACACAAATATGGGGTTTAGTTGCAAGGACAAATAATATAACACAATTTGCAGGTTTTTTCCCGAGTTTTCCTTGGTTAACAAAATATATATTAAAAAATTTTTAAAAAAACTTATCAATATCATAGATTACAGTAATCATGCATTAAGAAATCGAAACTAAGTTAAATTGTCCTAATTCAGATTTGACCCGACTATAATCAAATTGAACTAAAAAATTTCTTTCGAATAAACTCAAATAACTAGGCGAATGTAAATGTCTTTGTTTGTACTCTGTGAGTCTGTGACCAATATTTTTACATGTACACAAGTCTTCGGGATAAGACTAAAATGTGTCGGCACAAGCTCGAGACTCGAGAGCTTGTGAAGGGCCAACTACCCCGCAAAATCCCATTCCTATGTAGTAGCATCCGGATTGATATTAGCAAAAATTGAACTAGACTTTTTATTTATATTATTTTACGTTAAATTCAATCCGAAATTTTTTTTTTATTAGTGTGGATATTATCCTACAGACAACGATTCCTTGGTCTTGAATTCTTGATGTCGCATGAGGAGGATTGAGGGCCATTTGGATTTAAATTCCACCAAATTTTGTTCCCTTGTGAATAGGGCAAGTATAATTTTAAAAATATATATATTTCTTACAATAAAAAATTATAAAGTTAAGTGATATATACTTTAGAAAAGTTACAAAAATGAATATATATATATATACGTAATAGGTATATTTTTAAGTTTAAAGCCTTAGCATAATTATTGGACAACAAATGTATGCAACCAGAAAGCAATACTTATGAAAGAATATATATATATATATTCTTTTAAATATAAAATTTAGATATTATCATTTATATATAAATTATATATATAAATATATTTTATAGGGTATCTTTGTGCCTTCTAAGTTCATTTAATTTAATAATTCATACATATGATTATTTGCATTATATGATATAATTTAAATACCAAAACTCTAGAGGACTTTCAAATTATATATATTTTTCATTATATAAATTTTATGTTTTTGTGTAACTGTTTGTTGAATGAGATGTTAAATAAATGAAAAATTGATATTTTATCTAATATTATGGTTTTTATACGTGTAGGAGATAAAGCAGTTTATTAATGTGATTAATTAATTCGTTTCATAATCCAAATGATATAATGGTGAAAATCCATCATATTTTAAGTTGCACATTTTGAATCATTTCACTTAAAAATAGATAAATTAAATTTCATGAATAATTATAGGTTAAAATAGTAAAAAAACTTTTTAAATTATTTTAAAATTTTAAGTAAATCATGATACTTTTATTATTTAATATGTATTAATATAAATTATTTCAGAAGAAAGATTTATTTACTTAAGATCTTATTAAAGTATAAATTAAATATAAAAACTTATTTAAATAGAAATTAAATATTAAAAATTTATTTTAAATATAAAGATTTATTTGAGCTCGAAAACAGTAAATATTTATAGTTTAAATAAGAATGGTAGTTTTTATTATTATTATTTTGACCACAGTATAAAGCATTTTACTGGCAGGCCCAAGCGAACATACTTGCTTCGAGCGCTGAAAACGGGAAACTTCTCACCTTTTTTTATTTTTTATTTTAAAAAAGGCAGACCTCTTTGGTTGGGCAAAAGCCTGAATAAATAAATAGAAGGGCTGTTGGCTAAAAAAAAAAAACAAAAAGAAGAAATAGAAAAGCTGGTTACCACTGCCGAGTCGGGGCCACTTGCTATGGAATAAGGCACACGTGAACGGGCCTGGATGATTCTGGGTTTTGGCTCCCACTTTTAAGTGACTGATCAAATCTGGACCGTCCATCAAAGTTGGTTGGTGGGACTTTTGCTGTTTTTTCCTTGATGATGTTTGTACATTGATCGGCATGGTGGTTGTGTGGGGCTGGGCCCGGGGCCGGGTGGGGGTCCGATTAGAAGAGAATTAGAGAGCTGTTATGTTGATTCTTAGATTAATGCGTGCTTTAAACATTGATAGGATCATCAAAATTAATAATAGTAAAGTTAGAAAACCAGCTGTGTTATGCGACCAATATACAATCATAAAAATCAAATTACAAACATTTGTACTTACACGTGATTCTCTATTTTTAAAAAAATTTTAACGCATGTGATTTTATAATTTTTTATTGTATATATATTTTTATTTTAAATAAAATTAAGGTGGTAAGATTTAATTTAAAATTCATAAATAATTAATGAGCAGTTAATTATGTCCAATTGAGTTCTTCCCTGTTTTTAGATTTTGTTGTTGGCTTGCTAGCCCTCCCAAGTCCCAACCCAACTCCAGGCCAATGTGGGTTGGAAATTTTGGGAATGGGACTTATGGGGCTTTGTTGGTTAGGTTTGGGCTTAGGGTTTAATATGGTTAATATTGGACCACACTGGGCTGTTAGACTCGCTTTAAAAAAAAAAATGGTAGAAAACATGCTTTTCAATTCGTTCTTTAAACTTCTAATAAAGCCCAAAACCTCCCATCGAGACGGTGATCAGATCCCAGCGTCCACAGGCAATATGTATGAAGAAACTAACAGTTGGTCTCACCCGCCGCCACGAAGCCTCCATCAAAGCCCTTGTATCCCGAAACCTTCATCCCCAAGCTCTCAAAGTTTCTCTCTCTCTACACTCTCCGCTCCTCACAGATCAAATCTACTCTCATTTCATTAAATCAGGCCATTCTCTAAACCCCTTTCTCTCCACCACTCTCACCTCCTACTTCGCCAAATATGCTGACTTCTCACGCGCCCTTTCCTTCTTTCTCGACACTCCTAAACCCGATATCATCTCTTTCAATTCCCTCATCTCTGGTTTCGCTCGGTTTGGCCAAGCCGGGCCGGTTTTTGAGTTGTTTAATGATTTGAGGCAATTGGGTTTGAAGCCTGACGTGTTCACATTGAGTGGATTAGTTAAAGGATGTGAGAGTTTAGAAGAAAATGAGATTGTTCATGGGGTTTGCTTGAGATTGGGATTTGGAAATGGGCCTTTTGTGGGCAGTGGATTGATTGAGAATTATGCAAAATGTGGGAGCTTGGATTCAGCTGAGAAGTGTTTTAGAGAGTGTTTGGATGTTGATAATGTTGTTCTCACGGCTATGATTAGTGGTTATTTTTGGAATGGGGAATTTGACAAGGGTAGACAGGTTTTTGTAGAAATGAGGGATTTGGGGTTTGAATTGAATGAATTTGGCTTGACCGGTGTGATCAGTGGTTTGTTTAATGTAAAAGAAGGGCAACAGATACATGGAGTTGGCTTAAAGATGGGATTTTTATTTGGCGGTTCCATTCATTTTAACAATGCGGTTATGAGTATGTATTCTAGGTGTGGAAGTAAGTTGGAAGCTGTTAAGATATTTGATGAAATTACTGATCCAGATATTGTCTCATGGACTGAAAGGATAGGGACAGCTTTTGATGGTTTGGAAGCTTTTGGAATTTTTAAGAGCTTACGCCGTAAAGGTTTGGGTGTTAATGAATATACAATGACCAATGTTTTATCTGCTCTTGCAGGAGAAGGGATGTTATATTTAGGGAAGCAAATCCAAGCAGTTTGTCGGAAGGAAGGGTATCTGAAAGTGGTTTTTATTGGCAATGCATTGATTTCTATGTATAATAAGTGTGGGAATATAGATGATGCGAGGTGCATTTTTGATGATATGGCCTTTCAGGATTCTGTTTCTTGGAATTCACTGATTGCTGGATATTCGGATAATGGATTTTTTAGTCTTGCTCTTAAAATGTTCTCTAATATGCGTGATTCTAATGTAGATGTAAATCGTTATACGCTTGCTAGCATTCTTGAAGTGGTATCTGACTCAAATTTATTGCACCTTGCGGTGCAGATACATTCATATATGGTTAAATGTGGATTCATGTTGGATGATTATCTGGTGTCTTGCTTGATAACAGCGTATGGGAAGTGCGGCAGCAGTGATGAGTCCAGAAGGGTATCGTCTGATGTTGATAAGATGAGTGTCATGCTTCTTAATGCAACATTAAGTGCTTTGGTTAATGCTGATTGTCATGCTGATAGTGTAGATTTCTTCCGAAAGACGGTGATTTCAGAACTTGAAGTAGACAGTAAAACCTTTAGCATCGTTCTTAAAGCTTGCAGTGCTATGACAGATCTGGAACAGGGAAGATGTATTCACTCCCTGGCTCTGAAATCTGGATTTCCTCGAGATTGCTTTGTTGAGACTGCTATTATTGACCTTTACTGCAAGTGTGGAAGTATAGGCGATGCAGAGAAGGCTTTTAGATATGCTTCTATTGACAACTTGGCTGCATGGAATGCAATGATAACAGGATGTGCTCAGCATGGTTGTTATAATGAGGCTTTTGAACTTTATGATAGAATGACGTTATGTAGGATTGAACCAGATGAGATAACTTATCTTGGACTTCTTACTGCATGCTGCCATGCAGGGCTACTGCAAGAAGCCCAGAGTTACATGAACTTTATGGCTCAGTGTCATGGTCTGATCCCGCATTTAGAACATTATGCTTGCATGGTTGATCTGCTTGGCCGAGTAGGGCTCCTGGAAGATGCAAAGAGGACCATAGATCAAATGCCTATCAAACCAGATGCTCGTATATGGCAGATTCTGCTATCTGCATGCAGCATCCATGGAAATGTTGATATGGGAAGAGTTTCAGCCAGCAAACTTCTTGAACTGCAGCCTGATAATGAATCTGCCTATATTCTTCTTTCAAATCTCTGTGCTTCAGCTGGCATGTGGAATGCTGTCAGAAAATTAAGAAGAGAAATGAAGGGGAAACTGCTCTGCAAAGAGCCTGGTTCTAGTTGGATTCAAGTTGGAGGATCGATGCATTACTTTTTTGCTGATGACCTGTTGCACCCTGAACATAAAGAAATATTTTTGGAGCTGACAAAGTTGTATGAACATATGCGAGCTTCAAAGATAATGGAACAGGATGGCACTTTTTTATGGGATTTATGACCATTGAAGAGGATATATTATCAATGCACAAACAACTGAGTTAAAGCTCTTGTGCTCTTCTCTATTTTCTCTACTTTGTTGTTGCGAAGGCCATTTCTTTAACACTTTGCCTACTGAAGCAGCAGGCTATCGTCAGTCGCATTGTTTTTGAGATATAGGCAAAAGTTTTGACTTGGTTTAGTATCCGGTTTTGCTTTTAAGGAAACCGTTGGTCAAGATTGTTCTTTATGGGGAAGTGAGATGAGTGGGAAGGGTTTGAAATTTTTTTTTTTTTTTTTTGTGAAAAAATGAACTTCAATGTTACCTTGTAAGTTCTAATCCATCACCCTTCTCTGTCATGGAATTTAATGTGATGAGCTTTCGGATTTTGGTAAGTTGAGTGGAAACAGTCAGTTTATCTAAAATTCTAAAAACTTACTACGATAGAGGAAAGATCAAGGAGGAGAAGAATTGCTTCAATACATTAATAAGTTAATTGTAATACAGTGTTTAAGGTGGTCACTACTTATGATGTTCTACGCCTCCTCCCTCAGGTATGTCCCTCCTGTAGGAATATGGCAATTTGGGCTGGCTTTAGATAGCACAGAGACAAGGGAGTGAAAAGCATTCGAAGACTCCTACCAACTGCACTGGCTTTGAACATCATTGACCTTGTTGATCATGATGCGGATCAGGGTATCTCTATCTTCTTTGAGCAGCTCCTACTTAGAAGTTTGATGTATGTGGATTGCAGAAGCTTGCTTGGCTTGGTTCGGTTCGGTTTGGTTTCTAGTTTGTAATTGAAATGCACAGTGATATCTCATCACGATGCCAGGGGTGACGATTCGATTAATATGGAATAGTGAAGAAGCCTACAAGTGGACTTTTGCGTATCGGTGAAAGTTGGGTGACATGCCAACCAATTTGGCAGGCCGTAAAAGATTCCTTGCGGCCCAACTTGAGACGGGAGATTAATTCATCGTACGATTTGGTGTGTGGCAGAATTAGATATCCATTGTTTAATATGCATGATGATTTCGATTCTTGAACCGGTCTGATCAGCAACATATGCGGGTTTCGAAGATATGTTGGAGCTCTGCCATGAATCTTGGTGCTGATTTCTGTTTTTTTTAGTGGTTAAGTCACATAACCAGAGCTTATATTGGGGAAAATGTCGAATTAATATAGAGGTATGATTCGATGTTCTGTTTTTAATTCATTTTGACAGATTTGTTTGTTTAAATGCAATTTGCCCAGGTTTTATGAAGCATGGGTCTGAAGGGATGTATACTTATGGTTGTCCATGTTTTCAAGATCTGGCAGTCTATGTATTTGTAATATATTCACATTTTTTACTTGCTATAATTGTGTTTAAATTATTATATATTTATATAACACTTTAATAAAACATGTTATATTAGGAGCTTCTTTCGTTTAACACATTATGAAGGAATCCATTCCAAAACTCCATTATGAAGGAGGGAAAAAGCGCCCCAAGTCTGCTCCGATAGGCGTTATCTTCATGGTAACTTAACGCAGCATCATGAATAGGTCCGCTGCATCTTGAGATGTCTTAAGGAAATCAATTCTCTCGTGTTCAATGCAATACTCACGTGTAAAGGAACCCCTTTCTTGTTCCTCGAGGCCAAGAAAAATAGCCACCATGGGGCATGGTCCATGGACACTGTTAACCATTCCTTCTTGAACACCTCTTTCAAGCTTCCCTAATAGTTCTGGTTAACCCATGGCAAATAAAACGGAGATCCCTTGATTCAATGTGAAGGTTAGGTAATGAAAGAAAGCCTTTTCTTGGTGTCAAAGGCACAACCTTTTTACTTTATTCCCTGCTCTACCATGTAATAAATGCCATGAATCCTACTTTAATTGCATGTTTCAATATCTGAAGAATCACATTGCAAATCTCATCTTGTTTTGCCATGGCTGTTGCTGTCAATTTCTCAACCCAAGCCCTGAGGCAGAGGACATATCTCATGGCAATGGCAGACCTTGCACTTGATCCTTTGCCTTTTCAAAGATCATGTCAACTGGAACAAAAGCGAACGAAGAAGCAGCCGCACGGCATGGCCATTAAGAGGCTGGAAAAATATAAATTAACCAGCAACTGTGGAGTCTCTTCGATCATGTCATCATCAAACACAAACAGTGATAATGATTCAGTTGTTGGTCCACTGTCTGCAGCCGGTACGATCAAGCATTTCTACCAGTGCATCAATGAGAAAAATTTGAAAAAACTTGGGGATTACATCTCAGAAGACTGCTACATTGAGGACTGCTCTTTTTTCAACCCATTTAATGGGAAAAAGGTTACCCTTCTTTGTCCCGGCTCAATTCGTTAAGTCACAAAATGTAATCCCTACGCAAAACGTATTGCAGGAGGTTATGCATTTCTTCGATCTGCTCATGAGAAGCATGGGTCAGAATGTGAAGTTCATAATTGAACATGTTTGCCAAGAAGATGGCTTTACAATAGGAGTGAACTGGCACTTGGGTAATTATCGACTACCACTTTTTTATCACTTAAATCCCATGTCAGATTAATGGTAACTTGATTTTACAAGAGGCTGAGGGATTATTTTCTGATATTGCAGAATGGAAACAGACGCAGGTTCCCTTCACTAGAGGTTGCAGCTTCTACGAATGCTCGGAAGCAGGGGAAATCTTAGTTATAAAGTAAGAGCATATTAGTACCTGTTTTAAGTTATGTCTGTCATCAAAGAAAGACGACTCCATTCGAATTGACAGGACTTTTGTTTCAATGCAGGAAAGCTCTAATTGTTATTGAGTCACCCTTGAAACCGGGGGGAGTGGTGCTGGTAATCACCTGTTAGCATTAGAAAAAAAGATTCAAATCCAAGTGCTCAATTATTTATTGCCAATTAAGCTACCTGTTTCTAATTATTTGGTTATGATCATCTTTTTGGTTGACATGTCGATTCATTCAGGTACTGTTGAAGAATGTGACTACAATATTCGATGAGTTCCCGCTAGCTGCTGAATGTATGCACTAACCGAACACTGATATTCTTAAACTTCAAATATACAGGCATCTCCTAGCATCATATTGAAATGCCCCCTATAATTTCTTCCTTTCTTTTTTTCAATCCTGCAGGGTTCCTTAGGAGTCCGCATGTCATACTACAATCCTTCCTGCAGTTGTACACCATGTTTTTGGCACCATTAATAAACCCGCTCGTGGCAGGCTACGTTAGAATTTGGGAATTCATGGCTCGGTTGCTTGCTTTGGCCATCAAAATCGTAATCTGCATCTCAAAGCTTTTATTCAGGTAGTTGACATTTACAAAAGGTTTTTTTCCACATAAAAAAAAGGCAGCTTCATATATCACGCGAGACCTCGTTTCTAATAGTGAGAGAGAGACTAATGGTCCTAAGAAAAGGTGGATGTGATAGAGGCTCGCTGAAGGCAGCAATAGGCTCAGTCATGTCGCTCCAGATAGGCCCACCTTCCCTAGGGTCCTTGTTCTTCTATTTCATTGGTGTTGAAGTAACCACAGTTCCTGGTGACAATGATAATACTATTATTGTTATAAAGTCAGAGTCTTCTCCTAAATATAAAAGCCC
>JAQSVH010000004.1:15857355-15874695 GCA_029448705.1 Adansonia digitata
CTCTGCAATCTTAAAGAAGAAAGTCAGCTTCATTTCCCTCAAAAATGTTCACCACATTTTTCTTTTTCTTCTACTATCTTTTGTTGTTGTGATCAAAACCCAAAGATGCAAGTGACAAAGAAAACTGGATTTGAATGATAGGCAACGTAGCGACTGACAACGAGGCATCAGCAACAATAAGGAAACTTGACAATCCATACGAAGAAAATTAGAAAGAGAGAGAATGAAAGAAAGGCCGAAAGAGAAAGAGTCTCAAAAAATAAAGAAAATCCGATACTTCTAGTTTTTCTAGGTTAATTGGTTTTTGGTTCCAGATTAATTATCGGTTCTAAACGGTTCTTTTATTTTTTAGTTTTAATATTCTAGTTGAATGATTGGATGTATTGATTTTCAATGAATTGATCAATCTGATTCGATTTTTTAATCACTGAATTTAAAAATTGATTTGCAAAGAAAACTACTAGGGTCCTTATGTGGATTTAATAAGATCTGATTATGGATCAAGTTGGATTATAATTCAAAATTTTTTATTTTTTTAGTTGAAGTTTAGGTTCAAATTAATTCGAAAATTCATTTTACTGTTTAGTATTTTATTAAAATATTATTTTTATACTAATATTTATATGTTTTATAATTAATTTAAATAAAAATTATTTTTATTATTAAATAATAATTCAAATCAAGTCAATTTAAATTTTAAAAAATTATTTAAAAATCTAACTTATATAAATTAAATTTATTAAATCAGATAACTTAACCCTTAAATAAATCTAGGTTTAAACCCTTTTCCTACCACGACCATAAATCCTCTCATGGATCCTGCCTATTTCCTTCCTTGAGCCAATCCTTCCTTTCCTGCTCAATCCATCTATGATCCCCCCATTTTCTTGAGATATTATTTCAATGTGAAAAGTTCTATCTCCCTTCAAAATGTCGTAATTTGGGACATTAAAGACAGAATTGACAAGAACATATTGATCAGTTGGGTGTATTCTATATGATCGATAATCAAGAACTCAATTCAAGATTTTAATCAACAAGCATTACGATAAATTAAACTTTTATCGACTTTTTTTGCAATGTTTCAATAAAAAAAAACCCACAATCTTTGGTATTAGTAAACCCTTCTGCAGTGTTTTGGACACAACCGCCGCTAAATGAACTCGCTAGTTGCGTTTTGTCTATAAACGCTAAATTCATTGTTTAGTTAAACAACTACCGACGTTGAGGCCTTCATGTAAATATATTATTCAACAAAGAAAAAAAAAAAAAGAGAGAAACTTATTTTGTGATTGATATAGTTGAATTGATCCATTTTATTTGAATTTACGACGGAGATACGTGTCTGTTTGCTTCTATTTATTGTGTCATTAATCTTTTGGAAGGCAAAGCATTAAAGGACGTAACGTTGAGTATAAACAAAGTATAAATATATATATATTATTAGTATATTAAATATAAATTCATAAAAAAATATATTTAATAAGTGTTTTGTATACTTTTTAATATAGTTAATATTATACTATTAATAGCGATGATATTGTATTGAATATAATGATTAATAAGTTAATTTCTAATTTTTAATAATTTTTTTAAAAAATTCATAAAATACTGATCATTAACAAAACTCAAAATATATTTATAATTCTTTACTGTGAATTCTAAAAATTCTACCCACTCATTAAAATAAAAAAAGGGACAACTTAATTTAATCCATTAAAGTTTTTTTTTTAAATAAAATATCATACTAGTGAATAGTGATGTTGTTGACAGTTACCTCGCTTTTGTAAGTGTAACTGATAACTAGCATAATAATAATAATAATAATAATAATAATATTTTATTATATATTTTTTTATATTAATAAAAAAGAGGTTTGGGCAGTAACTTTTATCTTTATTGCTTTTTCTTTCTTTGTCCAAGTTTCAACTAAAGGGAACAGTGAAAAGTTGTTTTTATTATGTAATCATAATATTGCATTGAAGTAGCAATGGACCAAATAATAATAATAATAATTTCCAACCTATGTCGATCTTATTCCTTATTTCTTGGCATGATTATCGATTCATCAATGTCATGATTAAAAGTAAAATTATCTCTCTAATCTCCATCAAAGTGTTCTCATACTCTGCTTATTTTATGGTAACATATATATATATATATATATATGGAAGATGAATGCTAGGCCGGCTGAATCTCATGACTTAAAAATTCAGCAGTAGTAAATTGCCAAATGGTTGGTACTTTTTGTCTACATTGAGAAGAAAAAAAATCGTTGTAAAACTACAATATAAAAGACATGCATGAATATGATATAATGCCTCTACAAACATACCCTTATATATTTATATCTTTAGATACAGTCTAATTTTAATGAAGAAGAGTTGTTGAATTCTAAATATATCTTTGATTACAAAACAGGGGAATTAATTAAAATTAAACTCAAATTATTAAAGTTTAATGTAAAAATCATGCAGGTCATGAAATTGGTAATTTGGTATTAATTTTTTAACCCAAAATTGACAGAAATACACACACCTCAATGAAACAAACTACACATCAAGTGGGGGTACAATCGGAAACAAAAAAAATAAAGAACGCTGTGGGGAGTGCCGAGTCAGCGTTCCAATGGAAGTGGGGAGATCCGGTCTCGGCCCCGACAATCAACTTCCATAAATCTCGCTGTCCTATATAACTCCCTAACCCCGATTTGTCCTCCTTCCTGCCTTCGTTTTCCTCTTTCATTTGTTTTTGACTTATCTCCGGTCCACGGATTCCCCAAAAATCTTCCGACAGAAATGCAGGCAACCGAGTACCGAGGCTCCTTCTTGGGGCGAATCAGCATCAGGCGGAACCAAGTCATCGCCATGGATGGGAACCACGAGCAAGAGCTTGAGGACCTGCAGCTCTTCCAAAAGCACGTTTCTGATCGCTTCGCCGAACTCTTATCTCCCCCCGATGGCGACCCTGTTGATGCCTTTCTCTCAATTCCCTGGCTACGCAAACTCCTCGATGTGTTTGTTTGCTGTGAAGCCGAATTCAAAGCTGTTCTCTTGATGGGACGTGACGCATCTCAGATCTCCAAACCCCCTCTCGATCGCTTGATTCATGAACTTCTCGACCGTTTCGTGAAGGCTTTGGACGTTTGTAATGCGGTTACCAACGGGGTGGAGTCGGTTAGGCATTGCCAAAGACTGGCGGAGATTGCTGTTTCGGCTTTGGAACAAAACCCCATCGGGGACGGACAAGCAAGGAGAGCTAGAAAGGCCTTGATTTCGCTGATGTCAGCGATGAACCTTGACGATAAAGAAGGCACCAGTAATAAAACGACGGAGAGGAGCTGGTCGTTCGGTCGCCGAGGTGGTAATAAAGATCGAGCCCATGGACATTTCAGGTCACTTTCTTGGCAGGTGGCCAAGAACTGGTCAGCCGCCAAACAGATTCACGCCATGACCACCAATCTCGTTGCGCCCCGTGGAGCAGAGGCACCCGGTTTGGCCTCCCCGGTTTATACAATGAGCGTGATTACGGTTTTTGTTATGTGGGCATTGGTGGCTACGATACCTTGTCAAGAGAGGAACGGTTTGGCTACTCATTTCCCCGTTCCAAAGCAATTGAGCTGGGCCCAAAGCCTGATTGGGTTACAAGAGAAAATCGGTGACGAGTGGAAGAAGAAGGAGAAGAAAGGTATGGCTGGGTTGTTAGAGGAGATGCAGAAAATGGAGAAGCTTGGACAGAGTTTGATAGAGTTTACGGATTCTTTCCCCGGAGAGGGAGAGAAAATGGAGGAAGCCGCTGCACAAGTGGTGGAATTAGCGGAGATTTGTCGGAGAATGGAAGAAGGATTGTTGCCTTTGCAGCTGCAGATTAGGGAAGTGTTTCATAGGATCGTAGGAAGTAGAACTGAGTTTCTTGATGTGTTGGACAAAGGTGCGAAATCATCTGCGACACTTGTGTAACTATATGTTGGGCATATTTGTCAGTTGGTCTTAGTTCTGATATGGCCTCGAAGTTTACAAATTTTAGGAGGTAATGGTTTGATCTTACAGGATCAGTTTTCTTCATGTATTTCCTGTCTATCTTGGCCCATGAAGATTGGGACAGATGAACCTGCAAGATATGGTGCTTGTTCTATTTTTTCTTTTAATTTAACACAAGCTTCAGGCTTCAGTCTTCAAGCTTGAAGCTTCAGCCACTAAGGTTGTGGTGAAGCAAGCATTTCCTGTGTGAAATGTTGTTGGCCCTTTGTTTAATATGTTAACTGTTTTTTGATTTGTGTACAGAAGCTTTTCTTCTCAAGAAATGTATATACTGAAACTACTCCATATAACATTTTTATGTATTTGGAGAAACTGAGAGTTTCTAACTTTGCAGAAAGTAAATGCATGTTGGATTAACATTTTCGTATGCCCTTCTTGCCTGAGCTGATTTTTAAAGCTTTCTCTGTCAATTTGGAAATGTGAAACATGCTTATTTTCTCGAATGTTTTTTGATTCCTTATTTGATTGTCCTTTAGATAGCCAAGTTGTAAGGGTGATTTGAATTGGGAACTGAAATTTTGTGCCCGCTAATCAATTAAAGAATGTCTCAGTTTTCTTATTGCAAATCTTATGTTTCTTATATGAATCATTGGATCGTTTGGAAGCACAATATTGGGACATATATCTCAGATTCCCGTGTTTCTTGTGCTTATGAAATAGAAATAGTGCCATCAAAGTCTGTCAGCTTCAATATTCACTGAAATCACATCAAATAAAATCGAAAGTAATCTGTGAGTGTCTCAATGCCGGAGCCAGACGTTAGATAAAGAACCCGAGATGACTGATAAACTGGAACGGAAGGACGTTCTACCTTTGGCATTTCACATCACATGATGTTGTTTAGCCATGGCCGATTCTCCATCCTGAGAGTAAAAGGTCATTATGACGGGGTCTAACAGAGTTGAAGTATTCATGTCCGATATTTAGAAGAGTTTGGACAAAAGATATTAGATTTGAAAATAGATTTGAGCAAAATTAAGTTCGTTTAAAAAATAAATTAAGCTTTTAACTCTCACTTTTAAGGTTCAATCTTATTCATTTTACAATTATATAATATATATTAATTTTATATTTTAATAAATTAAGTAATTTTATCATATAAAAAATATATATAATATTATAGTATATATATTAAAAAATATGTTAGGTTATTTAAATTTTGAAATTTAATAAAAGAATTAATTCAATTAATAAAGATTAAATTTTTTAAAAAATAAACTACAAAAATAATATAAGCTAGTCTAAATGGGTTTAGACTATCTGTTTATAAATATGGATAAGCTTGAAAAAAAATTTGAGGTCTGCATTTCGAGCCGAACCGAGCTTAGATAGACATAAATGATGTTAACACTATACTGAAGCTTAACCTAAACTTGACTCGATCCAACTCACAAACACTTTTGATCGGTTTTTTTTCCTTGTAATACTAGTATGATTATTTTATTGTCCATGGGTCTCGAGCATATTGCCACTCGACAAATCATTTTTTGTTCAGTCTTAAATTGAACTGACTTGATAGTTCATTTTATTATTTACAAATATTAAAAAAATATTTTTATATTAATATTTTTATTTCTAATTAAATTTAAATAAATATATTTATTTATTATTAAATAATAATTCAAATTAAATTAATTAAAATTATTAAAATTTTTGTCCAAAAACCTAATTCATATAGATCAAACCTATCCGGCATTGAAGAATAAGACAATCTCATTGATATATTCCTGCCTTCTCCCATAAATTAGGCAGAGAATTCGAATGGCAAAATGCCACTATACGAGGCAGGTTGCCCACTCTTCTCTGAACATTGGGCACCCATTTCCCGTTTGTCAAAGATTACTGGCGCTGTGCTGAGCCTAAAGGCGTTTCGAATCGTCATCGTCATGCCCCTTGGTCCTCTTGTAGAGCCAAAGCTGCCTCAATAATTAATAAATTATTTACCCTTCAGAGTTTTTCACGCACTACGAAAGCACCTTCAAGTAACATGTGCCCAGGTCCACTCTCTACGTAAACCAGCTGATGCTACTGCGATTGCTGATCTTTTTTCGTCAAATTTCAGTTCTTCTAAAGTATTTCTGCCTTTTCATTCTTTTTTACAGCTCGAAAAGCAATGGCGAGTTTATCCAACTCGCTCCAACTTAAGCAAGGACTCGCTTCCTGGTGCCCTCACTCTTCTTCTTTGACTCGTCCTCACACTTCCTCTTCCATCCGATTCAGAAGCTTCCTCAGAAACTTTGTCGTTGCCTCCTCCTCTTTTTCTAATGACAACCGAGAGTCAGTTTCTATCAATCGAAGTTTTCTTCTTTTCTCCTATCCATTTTGGTTTATAATTTCAAGTTTATATAGCTTGATTGAATTTGGGTTATTAATTTTTTTTTCTCTATCTGATAGATTTGTGATTGTTGGGGGAGGCAATGCTGCCGGGTATGCAGCGAGGACTTTCGTCGAACACGGAATGGCTGATGGCAAGCTCTGTATTGTATCCAAAGAGGTGATTTCTATATCCTGTTTTGCATTTTTATTGATTCTTTTACTATTCAGAGGTTTTGAAGTTGGGTTTTTGGTTTGATGCTGTTAATGTTTGCAGGCATATGCACCGTATGAGAGACCGGCTTTGACAAAAGGCTACTTGTTTCCACTAGATAAGAAACCAGCTCGATTACCTGTAGGATTCTTCAGCTTTATATAGATACATTTCTTTTCATCAATTTAACTTGAATCATATATTTAGTGCTTGTTATGTGATTGGGTTATTGGTCAGTGTATTTTGCTGTGTTTATGTGATTTTTAGTTGAAAATATGTTGCAAGTTCATGTTCCCTATGATTAGAACTTCAACCCTTTTTGGGTCTAGTTTTCTGTGGGCTTCTATGTTTTTCATGCTTGTAATAAGTTGTGTACTGTTTTAATATTTTCAAATTGAACCATCATAGGGTTTTCATACTTGTGTTGGATCTGGTGGTGAAAGGCAAGGTCCTGAATGGTACAAAGAGAATGGGATTGAGGTATTTCTTCTAACCGATTTTGGTATTTATCTTTTGTAACCTTTAAATTCATAAGCTCTTTGTTATGCCCCCCCCCCCCCCGGGAAAATATGTTTGCTTCTTCTAACCTTTTCCCCCGCTTCTTTTGTGTGATTAGATGATTTATGAGGATCCAGTAACGAGTATTGATACAGAAAGGCAAACCTTAACTACAAATTCAGGCAAATTGCTGAAGTATGGATCTCTTATAATTGCTACAGGATGTACAGCCTCGAGGTATGCTCATTGGTTTGTATTAGCCTCCCATTTAGTTTTCCTGGATTATACGCATGAATTGGTGAAACGATAAAGAAGAAAAAAGGGGACTCTGTTTTCTTCATGTGTTTATTTCAGATTTCCAGAGAAAATAGGTGGAAACCTTCCTGGTGTGCACTATATTCGGGATGTTGCAGATGCTGACTCGCTAATCTCATCTTTGGTACTTAAAAGTTTCTTCTACTTAGGGCATTTTTTTTTTTTTTAATGTTGATACTTAGGATCTTCCTATATGGTTGATAAAAATTTTTATTTAATTGTTTAGAAGAAGGCAAAGAAGGTGGTGATTGTTGGTGGTGGTTATATTGGGATGGAGGTTGCTGCTGCTACTGTTGGCTGGAAACTTGATACTTCGGTACGAGTTTATTTCATTTAGTAAACTTAATTTGCTCATTTCTTAATGTAACCAAAACGAATAGTTCCATTTCTGCTGTTTTTTTTCCTTTAGATGGTTCAACTGAGGTCACTTTTGGTATCTTGAAAACTGAAAGAGTGAAAAGTTTCTATAAGTTTCAAGACATGCATGTATTCAGACACGAACGTGTGCATTTCTGTGTGTGCCTGTGCATAAGATTTACATTATCTCCTGTTTTGCATTTAAGGTTATGTGATTTTACTTAATGACTTGCTGAGCTTTAATTCAATTCCTTTTGCTCCTACCTAGATCATTTTCCCAGAGAATCAGCTTTTGCAAAGATTATTCACTCCTTCCCTTGCTCAAAGGTATGAGGAACTATACAAAGAGAATGGTGTCAAATTTTTCAAGGTACTGTCTCTCTCATACACACACATCCTGCAATTTTTAAGTTTGTGTGCGCTTATGCTTCCACCCATGCATGCATTGGCCTACCCGCTTGTCCTTCTGGTTGCGAAATTTATTAGTTTGAAATTGATTGTCGGTTAGTTGCCAGTGAACACCTGAACTTGATTAATCCCTATGAACTGAGTATTCTAATCTCGTTAAACCACTGACCAGGGCGTTTCTATAAAAAACTTAGAAGCTCGTTCTGATGGACGGGTAGCTGCTGTTAAACTTGAAGATGGGTCTACCATAGAAGCTGACACGGTAACCATTTTGCTATAAGTAACATTTCTTTTTGTATTTCCTTGTTGGTGGTGGGAGAACTGATCAAGTTGTTCTTTCACCCTATATTTTCACCATGCTGCAGGTAATAATTGGTATTGGAGCAAAACCTGCAGTTAGTCCCTTTGAAGGGGTAGGACTAAATGCTACTGTTGGCGGCATACAGGTGAGCATCATCTTTAACTTTTTGATTGAATTATTTTCTCATTTATGCAATCGATTACTATTAACTTTTGAGGCATTGCTGTACATGTATCTAGTAATATCCATAATGTATTGTTATGCTATTGTTGTCTCTTTATGGAGGTAACCAAGGAGTTTTGCTCTAGCATATATTATGCCTTGATGATTTTTTTTTCATGCTTTCTACATTTTCTATTCTTTATTGTTAAAAGACCAGTAGACAAACAGCGTTTTATCTTCGTGCCTTCTTATTACCATAGTTCAGATTTTGATTATTTCTAGCGCACTATGTGGATATGATGATTGATAACTCTGTGCATGAACCAGGTTGATGGTCTGTTCCGGACAAGCGTACCTGGAATTTTTGCAGTGGGAGATGTTGCAGCATTCCCCCTTAAGGTACAATATTTCAAATCAGTAGCCTTTTTTCGTTTCAACATCTATAAGTACATATTTTATCATGACAGATGTATGACCGCATAGCACGAGTTGAACATGTCGATCATGCCCGTCGATCTGCACAGCATTGTGTTAAGGCATTACTTAGTGGACAGACTCACACGTATGTGACAGTATCCCTTTTTCTTCCGTCAAATCCGAATTTCTAAACATTGATGACTTGCATCATTACCTGTTTATGTTTCCAGTTATGATTATCTGCCCTACTTTTACTCGAGGGTTTTTGAGTATGAAGGGAGCCCGAGGAAAGTTTGGTGGCAGTTTTTTGGGGACAATGGTGAGAATATATTTTACATTGCATTTTCTACGGTGTATATATATTATATGTTATCTCACTTCAATTGTAATCTTTTTGTGCAGTTGGAGAGACAGTTGAGATTGGAAATTTTGATCCAAAAATTGCTACTTTCTGGATAGATTCTGGTAATGGAACGTCTGAGAGTCCTCTTTTTCTCTCTCTCCATTTTCTATTACAGTTTTCGCTAAGAAAAGTTTTTCTTCATGACTTCACAGGTAAATTGAAAGGAGTTCTTCTTGAAAGTGGAACCGCTGAGGTAGTTTCCTCTACAAGATTTCCATGCCAATTAACATTGTTGGTTGAATAGTGAAACTACCTACTACATATGTGGGGTGTGGGTTTTCTCTGAGAGAAGTCTGAGAATGTGATGGAACAATGTAAGTGTTAGGATATAACTAGAAACACGGGATTCATGCAAAACCAATATTCCTATTAAAGAATGTTAAACGGTATATCTTTTATATAAGTCAGTCTTTTAATCATAATACGATAATATTTGGAAAATGGAAACTAAATATAATCATCAGTTTTGAGTTCACCATGTACTAAATTAAAATAGATAGTAGGAGATGCTCTATGTTGCATATAGGACCAACTTTCAGCAAGAGATAGTTTTCTCAAGGCAGTGTGGGTCGTGGTATACTATGAGATGATGATGTCAATATAATGCCCTCTTGGCATTTTATTCAGCAGAAAAATTATTTCTTAGTTAGATTTAGCGGCTTCCAGTGAGGTTTAACATTGTGTAATTGTGTATTATGTGGGATTGACCAAATACATGTTAGTTATTTATCCTATACTGCTTGTTTGATTAAATGATTGCTGAAGTCAAAGTATTAAAAACATGAAGCTCCTTTTTTTTTCTTTTTATCCCCTAATCTGAGATGCTACATTTATGTTTTCGTCTTTTCTCCTGTATCTTTTGTGCCATGTTATTATAGACTTTGCTTTAAAGGCTCTAAAGGTCGCACGTTTTTGTTATGCTGTAGGAATATAAACTCCTTCCGGAACTTTCGAGGAGCCAGCCTTCCATTGACAAAGCCCTGCTCCAAAAAGCATCTTCGGTTGAGGAGGCGCTAGAAATTGCTAAAGCCTCCCTACTAGTTGAGCAGAAAGCTTAGCTGCACATACAACCTTTCCTTTGGAAGCACTGGACTCTGCACAAAGATGCCATCAGACGGTTAGCTTTCATAATAAAATCTTGGAACCTTAGCATGAAATAATTGTTTGAAACCTAGAAATTTTTATCTACAGTGACAGAGATATGTACTAATTAGAAATTTTGGTAGATGAAATTGCTTCTGGGCGTTTGAGGATCCGATGATAATTGAATCTGTCACTTCCTTGTGTAGTAATGTACTGTCTTTGCCCTTTTTGCAATATGATCTTGTCCTGTTCTGCCGCTGGTGGCTGGTGCTGCTGGCCTATCTATATCTTCAATTCAGTTAATATTTTGATATGTCAGATCAGTTAGTGGTAATGAATGCAGCTCCCAAGCATCTGCTGTTTGGGATAAAGGGCGGCCATTGCCGAATTTAGGCTGGCTCCCCTCTTCCCTTTTCATAGTACAAAGGAGGCCGTTGTCTGAGAGTAAGGGAAAAATTATGAATGTTAAAATTCAACTCTTGACCTACTGGATGATACCTTTTAGGATGAATGGATGATTGTGTTATGGTTCGAGAGTTGGCACAAATTTAGAACCTGAATCTCGGCCCATGACAATTGCATGAACCAAAGGAGCTTTCCTACTCCTTCCTGCCTCCTAAATCTATACTTTCAAGAGGCTATCCTTTTTGTCTTCTTAAATCAAAGTTCCTTCCAATATCATCCCTTTTAGTTTACTATGTTTCTAGTACTACCATTTTTTCTCCTTTTCATGATATAAAAATGATTAAAGTGGATTTGACTAGTTTGACCCATAAACTCAAAAACTTTATATGATGTAACCATAATAGTTTTCTATTGGTTGAGCATCTAAATGGAAATAGACCCGCATATTATAAGAAAAGGTTAGATGATGTAAAAGCTAACCAAGTATTATAATACCAATGGATTTGAAACATAAATATATGGAATAAGAAATTAAAAAAATTTAAAAAACTTGGAAGAAAACTACTAAAGATTTGGTTGTTTAAGCAAGAATCACCCGGATTCTTGCATCAGTGCATCAAGGTTACCCTCCTGATAGCATTCAGATCATGACAATGACTGGCCATTAAATTGCAAAAGGATCAAGACAAAGGGATACATTAATGATAACTTAAACGACCGGCCGCTGCCTACTTGTCAGAAATAATTTTATTATTAGGTGATTTCAAACATCCTAGTTATGGTAGTTAATGGTTAATTTGAAACTTAGAAAAAAAAAATTATAACAGACAAGCTCATTGTAACCCAAGAAATAGTAAACATTGAGTTCCATAATCTTCACTACCATACATATCATTTTCTTCTTATCTCTTAGTTTATCGCAGCTGAGGGCGTATAGTTTATACATCCAACTTTCAGAATCCCGAAAAATGGAATGAATATTGCAGCATTTTGCTGTTTTCAATCCTCTTCTCCCCCTCTCCTTTTCTTTTAAGGATTATTAACGCTACCACTCGGATTCTAGTAAGTGTAGGATATGAATACGTATTAGACATAGGTATATTAAAATTTTTATAAATTTTTTTATATATTTTGAGGATTATATTTTTGTACCTAATTCTAGTGTGAGTCAGGGAGATTTTTTTTTTTATTTTTATAAAAAAAATAAGAGCCAAAGCAAATAGGCTGACGCTGGATTTCCTTCACCTCCCACCTTGTTGCCTTCGCATGCTCTCTCATTAATAGTCCAATACTTGGACTATCTAATGGGCTAATTTTTTTTTCCTACCTTTGAGTACAAGAGATTTGATTCTCTATGAAAGCCTTAATTGATTAGTTAAACAAACTGTCACCCTTATTGCATGTCAATTTCGGAAATCTCATTGCAAAGTTCAACGAGCGTGCCCAAGTTTCAGCCTTCGGGAACTTGAACAGTTGTTGGTGATCAGATATTTTTGCAAAAAGGGTCTATTTCTCCAGCTAAAATTGATGTTTGACAATATTAACGCATGATATTACGATTTCTTGGATGAATTCCATAACCAAAGGCTACATACGTATAGGGTTTTGCATTCGACAAATTATTTACTGAAGGCTTCGTCTCAGAAAAATATGCAGTGACACCGTTGTAGATGAATAGCAACAATACATAACACTTAAATGCTAAAAGAAAAAAAAAATTGAAGATAATCCTTTTATTGAATGGGTCACCCTTACAAGTTCAGAACTAGACCTTTTTTTCCCTTACAGTGTTCAAAATAGACAAAAGAACAGAACCAAGAACAATAGTATACCTGCGGAAGAGCAGTGCTCACCAACATTGACTTTCCTCACAATATTGCACTTTTGCATGCGAGAAAAGACCAAAAAATACAACTGTTGAAGAAATAGGATAGTGATGATGCATGAATCCATGGAGTCCCGTGTGACGTAAGGCTTCCACCGAAACGATCGTGCACAAGGAATCTCCATGGGAAAGAATGCAGCAACTTCTCTAATTTACAAATTAATAATAAAAAAGTAATTAAAAAGTAAGGTTCCTAGCCTGGAAAGAGGGCAGAGAGATTCAACCCTTTCTTAGTAATGTGTAATGGTGAAAAATCGTAGTTGATCGGCTTTAAGTCCTGGCTCGGACGAGGGGCGATTGAGGTAAGGGAGAGTGAGGAGACATGATGCTTGGTGACATGAAATCATCCATTCTTCGAGATAAGCTGAGTCGAAGGCTGCTTCGCCTGTATAGTTTACGAGGAACCATGGCCTCGTTGTACTTAAGCATGAAGGTTCTGATTCTCAACAAAGCAACTTCCAAGGTGTTGTCATCCATGTTGGCAAAGCAAACCCTGAACCAACCTGGCTCATGGCAATGGAAAGAAGAACCAGGGGAAACATTGAGCTTAACTTCATGGATAATCACCCGCCACAAAACCATTTCTTCTTCGAATGTCTTCTCTTTGAGGAGTTTACGCAGATCCATCCATATGAACAGGCCAGCATTGCTCTTCAAAGAACTAATACCAACTTGAGAAAGGCTCCAAGTGAAATACTTGTGCCTTTTCAACAACTGCTTTTTGCTTTCCACAATGAAATTATTAACAAAATCATCATCAGACAGCATTGATGCAATTAAATGCTGGGTTTGTGAGGACACCAGTCCAAAACTGGACATTTTGCGAGCACAGCTCACGACTGCGTCATTGTACGAGTAAACAATGCCAACTCTGAAGCCAGGGAAACCCATGTCCTTGGAAAGGCTGTAGACGATGTGGATGAGATCGCGATTACACTCGACTTCCTCGATAATCTCAGAAATACTAACGAACTCAGGCTGCATGAAAATAGTGGCAGCATATATCTCGTCACCAATCAGGTGAATGTTCTTTTCATTTATGAAGCTTACGATACTCTTCAACGTCTCTCGATCCGAGATAGTACCCAGGGGATTTGATGGATTGGTTATGAGCAAGCCCTTGACCCTGAGGTTAGCTTTTTGTGCCTTTTCATATGCAGCTTCCAAGGCAGTGACAGTGATCTTGAAATTATTAGAACTCTCACAAACGACTGGAACAAGTTCAACCCCTGTTCTCCACCTCAAGTCACGATCAAATCTGCGAAAGGGATGCCAAATAATTTGAGTAAAACCAGGAAATAGTTGCATCGTGAAAATACAAAGTAATGAAAAAAAAATAGCAGTAATTGATCACTTTTCTAAAGCTGAAATTGGTCAACTTATTTAAGACTTCATCCTATATTTTTTTTTTACCTGTTTTCACAGTATCTTATTAAGCGCCCATGTCATGCATCCAGCTGTTATGACTTAACGAAAATGACTACTCAGCTTTCGAAGCTTATTAGTGTCCCACTGAGGTTGATAAGCATCGGCCTCATACTTATAACAAATGTTTTGATTAGCAAGAACTGTTCAATTATTATTCTCCATCCACCATAAAAGGTTGTGAAGTTATCCAAATGTTAAAGAGTGTCTCTGTACTTGATAAATTATATATGTCCTTGCATGATTCCATCAATAATACACATATAGATGGGCCAAGAGCTTTTAAGTTTTTGACATCAAAACAAGAGACAACGTTGCTTTCACGAATCCCATAGCTGGAACGTGTATGGAAATGTAGAAAACTTGGATGTCAAGAAAAAAAAAGTGGTGGAAAAACTCCATCCCCTTTGAACCAATCCCAGGCGGCGACGTCGTCACTTTTGACATTACTGCTAAGTTGTCTGTAAGTTATTTTTTTCCCCATTAAATAATCTTATCATGATTTAATTGTTTATTAGCAATTCCTCCCCCTTTCTCCTTACTTCCCCTGGTGCGGGTAGATTTGGAGAGACAGCTCAAAGTTGGTCATTATGAGCGTGAAATAAAACAAACTCAAACTGAGTCAAACTCAAATTAAGCAATTCAAATTTAAGCTGTCCTATGCATCCAATTTCCATTTTCTAATCATATATATGTTAAAGGAAAACCCCAAAAAATTTAAGAAAAATGTGAAAATGATGAATTACCCTGGATAATAAGGAGTGGGGACTAGAAATGCTTCACCAGGATCTGCCAAGCAAAAGGCAACCATCTCATGAGCTCCGGTTGCTCCACCGCTCATAACAATGCGGTCTGGGTCAAATTTTACTCTATCTGCCCTCACTTTCCCCATGAATTTTGCAACAGCCTGTGGTAAAAAGTACACAAGTTTTTCATTAAGAATTAATTAATGACGAAGTGGATGAATGGAATGGAAGAATTCTGTTAGAATTTGCCATACTTGTCTAAACTCAGGCATCCCATGATAATCCTGGAAAAGCGCCGTCTCCTTGAATTTGCTTACTCCTTCTGGACTGCAGAGGGAGACTTCTGGGTGTTCCATGAGCCACTTTTTGATGAAATCAAAGCAAAGCTGGAGAGATCAAGAGAATGAAACTATCAGCTTCTACCAGAGTACTCCAGAAAACAGATAGCAGTTAATCATGTTACTGTTACTCCAAAATTCCGGGAGGTTTCTAGTTTACCTGATTCTCAGCTAGACCCATCTGAATAACTCCATCAGTTCTATCAGTAGGATGAAAAGGGTTGGTCTCGTATGCCTTCCATCCATCGAAGTAAGGAGAGTTTTCACCGTGACCATTTCCAGTTGCAATCTTAGACATGGCAACCATTTTTTCTAGCTCGAAAAAAGATTCTTATTCTTTCAATTACAAAGAAGAGCGATTAGCTTTTGAACAAAAAACAAACAAGTAGTAATTACACACAAAGAATAGATTAGCTTTGGAGATGCAAACAAGTAGTTTACAAAAGAAAAGGAAAAAAAAAAAGAATAGATTAGTCTTGTTGAGAATGTTGGAAATGCTAGAGCTAATGAGCTTATGGTGGTTTTTGCTTGTCTGCCTTCCTGGTAGCGATGCAATGCTTTATATAGGAGTGATGGCTGGCGAAAGTTCGATGCAAGAGACAGGATTCTGCTACGGGAGGATTCCAAAAGACTAAAACAAACTGATAATTGTTACAAAAATAATTAAAAAAATAATTATTGAAGTTATTAATGAGAGAGTAATTATCTTTTTGTCCTCCGTTTTATCTCCTGTGTGCCTTCATCTCCATGCAGCAAGGGAATCCTCTGGTGAGAGTCGACTGTCTCGCCTATATATTATATGATATATATATATTAAAAATATTATTAAAAAATAAAAAATATTTTATATTTTATATATTATTATATAATACATAATATATATCATATACAATATATATATGGGGCAGAGAGAATCGACTCCTACCTCATACATAACTAAATGTATGAATAATTATAATTAAATATATGACTTATTATAATTAAATGTACAAATGACTATAATTAAATATACAACTCTCCATAATTAAATGTATGACTCGCCATAACTAAATGTACGAATGACTATAATTAAATATACGACTTATCATAACTAAATGTACGAATGACTATAGCAAAATAATAAAAGTAATATAGTATTATTGTGAGTTGTGCACTTAGTTACACTCGTCCATACATTTAGTTATAGTCATTTCATATATTTTGTTATAGTCATTCGTACGTTTAATTATGGTAAGTCATAGTTTAGTAATGGTGATTCGTACATTTAGTTATAGTCATTCATATATTTAGTTATATTGGTCCGTATATTTAGTTATGATGAGTCGTATATTTAATTATAACTATTCGTACATTTAGTTATAGTTGGTTGTGCATTTAGTTATACTCATTTGTAAATTTAGTTATGATTAGTTACATTTAGTTATAGTGAGTTGTATATTTAATTATAGTTATTCGTATATTTAGTTATACTCTTTCGTACAATTAGATATAGTCATTCCTACACTCTATTATAGTCATTCGTATTTTTAGTTATTATTTTTATATAGTAATTCAAGATTTAATATAATTCTTTTATTGTTTTTATATAATATTTCAAGATTTAATATAAAATATTTTTAATTATTATTATTTTTAAATAATTTAATATAAAATATCTTTTTTATTATATAATTTATATTAATATAATATATATTATATAATTTTTATATAATATATATTTTTATTTTTATATAATATATATTTTATTTTTATTTTGTCAAAAACAATTTAAAATTTAATATAAAATATTTTGATTTTTTTATATATAATATGTTGTTATATTATATTTACAATATTTTATATGTATTATATAATATATAATATATATTATATATACTATGTATGTTATATATATAATTTATATACTAAATATATAATATATATTATTTTAATCTTTTAAAAAATAATTTAAAATTTAATATAAAATATTTTTTAATTTTTATTATTTTTAAGTAGTATTTTTAATATATGTAATTTATATGTGATATACA
>JAQSVH010000004.1:15892838-15925037 GCA_029448705.1 Adansonia digitata
TTTTCAAAATTTTCATTTTGTTGAGCTTTTTTTTGTATGTGATTGATTTGAGTAAGTGGGGTTGGTAGAGCTCTCACAGTGATAAAAATTTGATAGGGCATAGAAGTTTATTCTCGAGGTGTGTTTTAATCTGTAAATTAATAAATTTTAACAAAATAGCACGAAAAAAAATTAACGGAGTTTGTGTTTAGATTTCCCTTATTTCGTGTCAACTTTTGCTTTTAACTGTTTATGCTTATATAAATATATATATATATGTATATATATATATATATTTATGATGATTGTGCTAAGGGCTTCTGATTTTAAAGGGTGTAAATCATATAGGTCTAGCAGTGTAAGTCTTGTGTGCCCACATATTTAATGCTTTGTATATATGTTTATTTTAGAAAAGCTCTTTTTGTCCGAAATTTCCCGCCTCAATAAATGCAGGGTCCATCGGCCCCCCATCTTTATGAAGTCAAAACATGGATTGCTGCCATTGAAGCTTTGAAAATTCTTTTCTGGTACAATAACACTAATAAAGCTTTGAATAATCATTCATAAACAGTCTGACCTTTGCGTTTGAAATGGTCGAAGCATAATTTGAGAGACTTATAATAATAATAATAATAAAACGAGAATCATCAGAAAAAAAAATGAATTTTAATTGGAACAGTTCAGAAAATAGTTCTATATTTGATTTCTACGTCTTATAATTTGACCTCAGCTGAGGGGAACAGTCTTAAATCTCAAACAACAAAGGATTCCAATAGAAAAAAAAAATGGAGGGGTTTGCATGCGCCAAACAAAGTTGAAAAGAGTGAACTCACCAAACTTTTATTCAACAATCATGTGAAATTCATGGTGGTCATGTATATGCTGATTTAATGTGAAGCTTGAGAGAATGATTCAAAATTCAAACAAAGAAATGAGGTGAATTCACCAAGGTTAAACACGTGAAGGCAGCCATGGACATTTTTAATGAAGCAGACTAAGAACTGAACATGGAAGTTGGGAAGCTCTAGGACATAAATTTTTTAGGATTAGTTTTGTTCTGTTTCAAGTTTTGGGTCTTGGACAAACTTCATAGAATATTGAGTCAATGACCAATTTGGAAACTGTAGCCCGTCAAAACTTACCATCGTTGTTCAAATTGTGGAGGTGAAATGTTGAGAACTCAACATTCTGGTTCCAAGCAAATGCATTAAGTTGTCAGACCTAGCAATACCAATATCTATCACAGTATACAACCATGCTCATGGTATAAAATTACTTTCTCATCAGCAGGATCACAGTATGTGCTGCAATACTTCGATTTTCGTCGAGGCTGTCAACCTCCTCATGAGTCTTTGCCTTAATATTGACAACAGATGGGTCGGCTCCGAGCAGCAGGGACAAGTTGGATTTAATAGCCTCCTTGTGTGGGCTTAGTTTTGGTCTTTGAAGAATTAAGGTGGCATCTAAGTTTCCAATCTCATAACCTGCCTCATGCATGAGTCTCACCTGAAACAAACAATGTTACAGCACACGAAGGTGATTAATCTAAATGGTCTGAACATATGAAATTGAGTATATATTCCTAGAACATAAGATATAAACAATGACGGCCTAGCATGTCTAACTTGAGCAGATTACATGATGCAAAGAGAAAAAGTTTCCAGACAAACTCTTTCTACCATTTTTTCTTTTAATAACACTCTATCGAAAGGGATTCTTTCTGACTGTGCCTGGGATATTAGATATGTACAAATTTCCCCAAGGAGTTCTTCAAATGATAGACACATTTAGTTATTTACTACTAATTTCTAAGATCTAATTCAGTAGAAAGGGAACAGATATCTTTTTCTTGAATCAAATCAGTTAATGGGTCATCCACATCTATGTTGCGAAACAATCACGTTTGCCACATATCCCCCACTTTATAGTTTGTTTTGCCTCACTAATTTGTCAATTATTCTTTTCCTTATACCGGTCCTACAAACAAAGTTTAGGTCTATGTTACTTGTACTCGAGTCTGAGTGTTGGATATGTATCTGACACAGGTATGTTCAATTTTTTCTAAGCATTTCTATGTATTTGGAGGGTCATATCCCCATAAACACGTCCAAAAAAGTGTCGTATATGGGTGTCGGACATGGGTACTTCAAGAAAAATGAAAAGTCGGAGCAACATAGTTTAGGTCAATCAAGGGAGGTCTATCAACCAATTTAAGTTTGTCAACCTTACATTAACTTCTAGAACACTTAACATCCAAATCCTTGAGAAGAAAGCAGCAGTAAAAGAGTTGGATCATGAGTGGAGGCATTGGGGAACATTTCAATGATTTAGTACACATAAAAATTCCGGTGCAGAAAGGATTCCCCTATATAATCTATATTATACGCACAGAAAACCACATAACTTCTAGGGAAAGCATATAGCAATAAAATGTAAAATAACATTTCATTTCACAGCCTAGATTGACATCAGCATATAGCATCACTTTGCTCGTCAGGGGTTTCCTTGCATAGACATGAACATTCATAGTTCGGTCAAATCATAAAAGTTGGTTCATTTCCAATCACAAACAAATTCATTGCATTGTGCTGGGTGAAGTCACCGTCAAACAAAGCACCAGAGTTTTCAGAAAATTCTGCGGCAAAGTAACATCATACCCAATATACTGCTCTTAAAAGCATCATTTTTTTTATTAATTTATTATTATCTATAACTTTTAAGTAAAAGATCATGTTTACAAGGTGCAGTTGCATGTACAATCACATCACATGCTGTATAAAATATAAGAATATATAAAGTTTTCTTCAGTTACGTGAATGCACATACCATATTAATTAACACAGTTCAATGTAAAAACTTAATCACATTTTCCAACAATAAACGAATTAAGCTTTCTGAAGAAAGATTCATTGCCTGTTAGATTCATTGTATCAAATAAAGCAACAAGGTTCATTGCATTTTAATTGGGAAGTAGCTATCAGAGTCAAAGCATCAGAGTTTTACTCCAATGAAGCAGTGTCATATGCACTTCTCCACTCTTCAACAAGCAGACATCTATTAATTTGCTTAGCTAATGCATGTAAGACAAACTACCAAATGCTTCAAATTAGAAGACTCGGCTTTCGTTTCTAAGCAGATAGAAATTTAACCAGCGATGTACCTTAAGAAATCAACAAGTAGTGCTATATCACATAAAGGTTGACTACAAACACCGATTACGTAGTCCAACCCATTCAAGGAGTTTCTTCTATTTTTTTTTTAATCTTATCAAGGCTAAAAAGGATATGTTTCAAAAAATTTTAATACTTATAAACGTTGTATAGAAAGTTCATTAGTGAAGCCTACAACTTTTAGACTCATTTAGATTTCCTTGCTTAACCAGGCATGGCATCTAAACTATATTCACATAATTCAGCTCTGCATTATCTTTACTTTTACTTTTATATTCAACACTATTTTTAGAACAACTATGGATCTTTTTCTCTTATTTTTGGTACTTATAATACTACGGTACGGTTCTAATCTGTGATCAGTAATCAGTATCTCAACCAGAAACTTTTCATCTAAGGCCAGATTACGTATAGAGGTATCATAGTATGGAAATGAACCAGTCTTTTCTTCCCCCCTCCGTTTTTAAGATAACCAGCAATGAACAATCAAATGCTCTCAAAGCATCCAATGGAAAATAATCACTCCAAAAAAATAATAATAAATAAAAAGAATATCTCAAAATCACCAAGAACCTATAATCAAGAATGACTCACAGCTTCTTTGATAAAGACGGAAGATGCAGCTCCTTTCCACTTGGGATCAGAGTCAGGAAATATCTGCCCTATATCAGGAAGCCCTAAAGCTCCCAGTATTGCATCCACAATACAATGAAGCAGCACATCCCCTGCAATATATTAATTTTATAAATTGTATAAGAAGCAAAATTTTGGAAATTTTAAAAAAGATACTCCAACGAAGAAATACAGATTCCGAGATCAGACATGCAGTAAAAAATATATATAAATTAAAATTATCCAAACGAAAGAGATTCAAAGAAACAAGAAAAACAAGAAAACGGAAATGAGAAAATAATACCATCAGAATGAGCTTCGCAGCCTCTATCATGAGGAATATCAATCCCACCGATAATCAAAGGGTAGCCAGGCTCCAACCGATGAAGGTCGAACCCATGGCCCACTCTGAACGGCAAAGATTTGGAAGGATTGCCGGTGGTGGTGGGCCTCTCTACTGCAACTGAAGTATCAGCTGGCGAAATTGAAGCTCGAAGAGTAAAAGTCGAAGAATATGATGATAGTACGAGGCTATTATGATATCTGGCCGCTGAGATACGAGGAGTAGGAAACAAAATTGACTTGTTAGAGATTGTTGTGGAGGTGGGTTTTGCTCGAATTGGAGAACAACTGCAAAAGTGAGTGGCCATTGAGGGGCACTGTTCTTCTATGTAGTTGTTTCAGTTTCCTTGTTGACTCTGTTTCCTTGGGTTTCCGGTTGTTCTTGTTCTTGGATTGTTTTTGTTTTTCTTTTTTTTTAATTTGTGGCTGTAATTTTTTTCTTTTTCTCTAATTTATTGGAATTTATTTTATTTTTCAACTTCTGGGACTAACAGCTCCATTGAATGGCCCATTTCCAATGTTTTTTATGGATGATTCATATTTCAGAGCAATTGCAAATTTGCAATCCACCTACCATATGAATAGATTCCCAAATTATCCAGTAATTGTTAGAAAAAACGTTTTTTCATAGAATTGTTTGAGGCAACCCGGTCCCAATAAGCTTAAACCTGTAATTACCTAGAGGTGCGCTTTTGCACATCATTTTAAGATGGTATCTTGATAACTTCAATGAGCATAAAAAGATTTAGCATCAGTCATGCCGCATGGAATGAAATACCAAAAAGAGAATGTAGAATTAAACATTGACACTTCTTGTTATTGTGATAAACCCATCTATAAGTTTTGATTTGTACACACAAAAATGTACAAGCATGGCATCCCAGTTTACAACAACGAATAAGCAACTTATCTCGCAGTATCTACAGCAAACATTTTGATATGAGAGGATACATTTACAAAAGCACCAAAGAGACGAAGGAAAATCGCATTACAATTACGGGGTTGAGGCCCTAGGTTGCTTACATCCATGCTCTGGTATTAGATGTTCCGTGGCAGCTCTCTTCAGTCTCAACTGCAGTGGGAAAAAGCAATAAGAAACTACATGAAATATCCAACCTACTCACAAAGTGCATGCCTGCGACTAAGATATTATTTGGATGCAGTGTTATAGCATGAAAAATCATAAATAAGTTACTAACCTTCTCCTCGGCACGTTGATAGAAATTTCTAGTAACTATATTTTTGGTCTCAGTAGTTATAACTGTTAAAAGTGTTTGAGAGGTCAGTCACAAATAAAGAAATTGTCAGGATGATTAAAAAACTATTAATAATAAAAAGTCAAGAATTTAAGTAAATAAGCTGTGGCAGTTTGCACCAGGATGCAATTTCAATCAGCACTGCCTTCATATTTGTAGTTCAGGCAGTTCGGAACACACAGAGAAATAAGATCCTCAACATTTTCATTCCAATTGATGAACTTCAAACAACAACTTAAATTATTTAAGCAATCAATCATTATATTCTGATTAGATTCTCCATTCTTTATTAATATCAAAACAAAACTGACAGAGGTTTAACGATTTTAGATAAATGATCTCTATCCTTTAGATTACTGAAGAAGGAAACAAAGAACTAAACAAACAAAGGTAAATCAATTCCACCATTTCAGGGGAAGATAAGAAAAATATATGTAACAAGTAGTAGCAGTGGCATGCATCAAGTGCTGCATAAAAATCAATTTCTCAATCATTATAATTTATTTGAAGCCCAATTGTCAAGACAACACCATTTTCCAGCAATATCATATCACATCAGGTTTCAATTCAGACTTCTCAATTCCAGCAATTGATGCTATCAAACATAAATCAACATTCAACATTAGACGGTATTCTAGCAAATACTTATCACAGTACATGAGATACATTACAAAAATATATTATCACCATGTGGATAAAGCCTGAAAGAATTCACCAACCCAAGGCTACCATATTGTCACCACAGACAGTATTAAGTGACAAGAATATCTCACTTTCACTTTGAAAGAAATATTGTTTAACAAAAACAAGGAAAGGAAATATCTGTTCAATACCTTGATCAGGTGGTGGAAGAGTCCGGCTATGAGTAGGGTGGTAGGTGACAGGCATCATTTTCTAGCCAAAAATTGAAGGTTAGACCATAAAAGATAAGTGCAATCAATTCTTAACACGACTGAATAATAAGGTGAAGCATTTTATGCTCCTAAAGTGTTCAAGTATAAACATGCAAGGGAAATTAGTGCAATTTTGTTAAAGACCAACCTATGAAAGCGAAAGGAGTAATTTCCTATAAACCGTTTGTTTAAAAACATGGAGGAACTGGAAAAAACTTATAAAGCTGCATTGCTTTATCCCACTCATAATGGATTTGTAAGGAGATAGAATGGTCTGGAGTTGGCCCAGATCAGGTTTAAAGTTGCTGCAGTTTGGGAAAAGCTTAGGCACAAACAGGAAAAAGTTGCATGGCATAGACTTGTGTGATGTAGCCTCAACATCCCCAGACATTCTTTTATTGCTTGGCTAGCTGTTCTTGATTGTTTCCCAACTCGAAGTAGGAGGCATACATGGGGTTGTCAAGTTCCTCTTGAATGTTTATTGTGTGGAGAAACGATGGAGACTAGGGATCACTTTTTTCTTGACTGCCATATCTCCAAGCAGTTGTGTGAGTAAAATTACTCAGGCAAGTGGACTAGGATGTCAGCCTAGTTCTTGGCAAGAGATGCTATCCCAGGCAGCTAGAAGAAAGGGGAAAATTTTGCAGCAAACTATCTTTAGACTTGCATGGAATGCATACCTCTACTTTCTTTGGCAAGAAAGAAATAGAAGAGTTCATGGAGGTGGAGCTAAACAGGTGCAGGACATCTTTAATTTGACTCAAAGTGCAATATGGAATAGGCTGTCAAGTCTTACATGGGGGATAAATGAAGATAATAGAAAACTTATGGATGCATGAGAGACCACAATGTAATTAGTTTTTGGTTGTAGTCTTGCAACAAAGAATAGTTTTCTCTGCAGCAAAATTTCGCTTCTTGGATAAATCAAAAATTTTATTTATCCAAAGAAAAAAAAGCATGGAGGAACTCAATATGAATTTCATGCAACAGCATAGCATCTCACATGCTCAAAAAACTTGAAAGGATAGAAGGGCAGGTGAAAATTGTTCTATACCATTTGGACCTTTCAACTACTTTAAGCTTAATCAGGAATATTATAACAGTTAGGCAAGGAACTGCTGTAAACTATTGAAACAAAAATAGATACGCACAACTATGTATATATCTGCGAGTCTACATACAGGTATACCCACGTTGAAACAAACTCTGAGCTACTGTCTTAGCTAAAACATGTAACATTGTGACAATTGATAAGAACCAGTACTAATAGCTAAAACAACTGACTACACAACCAGATCTGGAAAGCTTCTAAAGAATGAACTTAAATTCTTAGTGGTTTTTGAAAGCTGATAGTTACATGCACCGGGCAAAATCTCAAGCTGTAAGGATCTTTAAGGAAACCCCATCATTGTTCCTTGCAAGAAAGCATTTCAAGGCTAATGCTTCTGTTGTAAAGTTCTTTGTCATTTTAGCAAACAGATAGTAACAAATATTATCATTACTAGATGCTTCACACTATCATCACCATGTTACACTCCATTCAATTTTAGATTGATCAATGTCGTAAAAATAAATGTATCTTGCAATGCAAACAATAAAATCAACTACGGTGTAATAATATCAGATTTGGAATTCCATGAATCATTTTAACCCTATAAATTACGAAGCAAATATATTCATTTGTAACCACAAACAACTTTATCCAAAAAGCTTCTGACAACTAACTGATTATATGGACTACAACATTAAGGTCTAAATTCAGAAAATTGACTTTGATAAAAAAAAAATCCACTAATCATATCTGGTGTAAACCCAGAAACCTAATCATAAGAATGTAACAATTTTTCACTACTCATGAAAAACTGCATATGGGGATTTATTGCAGTAACAGAACAGCTTAAACAAACAACTTATTCAGATCAAACCCAGAAATATGATTCATATGTTAATGATGTTGGAGAATGGGGTTGGGTTAAAAAGGATACTGGGGCTACTTACATAAGGATTAGAAGGACCGGAGGGACGAAGTTGGCTGAAGTTGTGGGGGTCAAATGACGGCAAGTCACTGAGCATAGACCCCATTGGAAAAATGCTAGTTATCTGGGCGCTGCACCCAAAAAAACAGTGGAGACCAGAGAGAGATTAGGACAAACAGAGAAAATAATAGAGAAATTACAACAATGGATGAGCCGGTTCTAGACTCAAGCCTTGTTTTGTGCTAGCGTTGGATGGATTAATCGCTAAATTGATGTTTTATATAAATAATATAGCAATAGCTTAAGCATCCATTTTAATGCTGTGGGCTGTTGTGGCCAGTTTTGTCTGTCCTACTCGTCCATCCCCATTGCCAAAATTAAATAGTACTAACTAGTAGTAAAAATATGATTGATTATTTATATTTGTATCAATTTTGATTCACCCAAAATGAAGCAAATAAATAGTACAATCTTATCTACCCAAATGAATAAAAAAATAGTAGTAATACCATTTTTTTTTCAATTTTCCTTTTGTTTTAGACAGTTTTGTTTTTTTCATTTGTAAATATATATATATATATATCTTTTAACAAATGTGTGGCAAATTAATTTAAGATAAAATAAGTTTATAAACATTGAAATTTAAATTTTAAAGTCCTTTTTTCTTTAATTTGTTAAAAATATAATTTCTAATTTAAAGAAATCAAAAGGAAACGACAGTAAGAAATAAGTAGGCAACAAGCAATATTATATCTTACAATATTACAATGAAGGTATTTTACAAGCTTATCATATGCATGGGGGAGGCCACATTTAAATAACTAAGAGTCATTAATATGAAAACTTGGCTTTGGTCAAGGACCACGAATTTTCTTCACCCTATTATTTAGTTAAGTGGACATTTTGCCAATTATTGGTATAAAATATTTTTTTTTCCCCTTTCTTTCATTGTAAATTTCTAATTTAAAAGTATAAGTGAACATTCCCACCCTCCCCCCCCCCCTCCCTCTTAGTTGGTAAAAGGGAAAAAGCTTAACTTATAATGAGACTTGTATTGCAAAGTTCTAAGCATATGGATAATGAATGCTCCATGTGATTTACCCCTACAGGTTGAAAATTGAATAAATAAAATTATGATGGACTCGAATAATGGGTGCAAACAAAATTTTGGATCAAATAATCCTTGCCAATAGAATTAAGTTGGAAAATTTTAGCATTTCGTTCACAAATGTCATGAAAATATCTTTTAAAATTATTACACTTTACATAATACATAAAAATAATGAGTAAAATTATTAATTATTATATTTAATATAATAATATTATTATAAATTGTATATTAATTAATGTTAGAAAGTGCCTAAAAAATTAATTGATATATAATATATTTTCAGCTCTTTGTATCCTTTAATATCAGTTTTAATTAAATTTATTTTTGGTCCATAAATACCATAAATTGGGAGAGAATGTTGCGGTTAAGGCAGCACAATCAGCAATCATCAGCCTTTGCCTATTGTTATTCATAGTTTGACGCTCAAGTTTAAGATGTTATTTGCTTGGTGATCGTGCTTTTTTATTGGAGTTTATTAAGCTTGCTCAAAGTTTGTGTAAATATATATATTTTTTTGTTAGTGGATTAATATACTATTATTATTTTATTTCTTTTTTTTTTCTTCTTCCTTCAACAAGATTAGAAACAATTATATTTTATTTAAAAATGTATCAAAACTTATTAGAATTTTTCAAATTTTGTATACTTAATCTATGTGACAAGAAATTCAATTTATCTGTTTGGATTTTCGATTTTTTATTGTATATTTTATTTTTTTTAAAGTAAATAGAAGTAATTTGGTATTTCGAATATAATTATTAAGAGTACGATTGTTTTTCTTTATACACTTTTAGGAAAAAGGTTCATGAATTTCTGAGTTTGTTGCATTATTTTGTGAAGTGATTCAATCGAAGAATTAAAATATCTATAAAACTATGTTAAATATGATTATATAGGTTTTATTTGTATTTATCATTACAAGTTTATGTTTTAATGTATTTTAATTCTTGATAACCTTACTTTTCTTTTCGGTTAATTTCTTTTTGAAAATATATTTAACAGATCTATTCTTCTAAAAAATTATTCGAAGTATCAATATTACCAAACAATAATTTGATGTATTCACATTAAGAAAATAATATAGTAATTGCTGTGTCCTTATTATACTCAATTAGAGAATAATAAGGTAATTTGTGTATCCTAATTATACTCAATATTAAAGCTGTGGATTTAATTTCTATATTTGGCCCTTATATTTCAAATTAAATAAATTTAGAGAATCAAATCTTTAGTTTTTGGCATTTACTTAAATGCTACATTTATGATTAATTTACCCTACTAAGCGTTACCCAAAATTAATGCATTTAATTCCAACATTTTAGTCCTCTATTATTTTAAAATTGAATAAATAGAGAAAAATCAAATATTTGGCTTTTCACATTTACTTAAATATTTTAATTATTTTTATTTAATTTTAATTAATTATTTACCATATTATTATTTACTTAAATAGATTTATCATATGTTTTAATTGGGTTTCAACTAGCAATTCATTGTTATATAATCATCATTTGTTGCGTCTTAATTAATTATTCTCTCAAAATTTAGATTATGAAAAAAATTAATTGTATTTAAAGTTGATTTTAATTAATACTGAAATAAGCAATTCATTATCACACAGTAATTTGATGTATCTTAATTATGCTTAATTATATGTGCATATTTAAATAAATTTCATGGTGGTTACATAATTTTAGAATGAATATAATATGCTTTTATTAGGGAAGATTATATCTCCCTTGGGATGAAATGCAATCTAACGCATGTTGTTCCTATGAAAATTAATTCTGTCTTAAATATGCTTAAATTGTATTTACTTTTAAGTTAATTTTTGATGGATTTCTTTTTCTTTTTGTAATATGTATCGTTAATAGTATTAACAAATTAATGGTTCATCATTTGGTTTATATTATTTTTTAATTTATAAATATTCATCATAATTACAAATTTAAATTTATATTTTATACAATTTATGAGTTATTAATTTGCAGTTAACAAAAATATTGTAAATTAATATATAAATTTTGCATTTGATTTTGAAGATTAGACTTATCTGCTAAACACATTCCATAAAAATTGCAAAAGCTAATAAACAAGGAGATCTTGCATATACGAATGCATCAAGTCTCGGCAAAGTTTCAAGGGATGTTCATTAAATGTTTGAGCAAATATCCATCTAAAATTAAACATAATTGCTTCCATTGCAATATGATAGCTATGAGCATGGTATCAAAATATATGCTCCTTTATTTCACTATGACATCTCCATATGGTCATCATTGAGAGTAAGAAGCAATTTGACATATCAAACTCTATTTTTACAAATCGATAAATGTCCAAACCATCAAAAAATGCCCAAAAAAAATTCCTAAAATAAGATACCAACATAGAAGAAATTCAATTCTTATAATGTTAATACTTAGGTGCACTAATAAGTTTTAATCATAATTTCTAATATTTCATTGAGAAAACTTAAATTTTAATAAAAACCTCCTAAAATTCCAATATAATCCAATTTAATACCTAATAAAGAAAAAAAATAAAGTAGCCTTTTTAAACTTAGAACGCCCTAAATTTTAATAGAAACTCCCAAAATTCCATTATATACGTGATGAATTTTTTAAACTCCTAAAAAGTCAATATTTAATGAACTCCTCTCAAAATACTTAAGATTTAAAAAGTCTATTATACCCCTATTTAATGCGAGATGGAAATCCATTGTTACTATTATTATTATTATTTATAGCATCATCAATTTTTCCAACATCTTCAAAACCGAAAAAGAAAAAAAAAAAACCTAAAATTTAGTTCATGCAAAAAAAAAAAAGAAGAGGAGGAGGGGGGATGGTTCCTTGGATGGTTTGCCTGGTCTCCACAGTCCACATTACAGCCAGTTCTAAAGAAACGACATCGTTCCTCCGAATTCTATTCCTATGCGGGTTAGCGGGTGCGGATGGGTGAAATGCAAACCGTTGGGAAGCGAATGCCAAAGTGGAAACGGAATAAGCGGTTTACAAATTACGATCATGAAATCAGCCACGCGTCAAAATATGATTTGCAGGGACCCCCGACCTTGCACCTCATACGCTCATGCGGATTTTTATTGAATATGCACCGCTGGATCACCGCGCGTCTATCGAACTCCACAAAACCCTCGAAGCACCGCATATCCCCTCACTTCCACCTAGGGTTTTTTTTACTTAGAGCACCCTTTCTCACTTCTCAACCTTCCAAAACACGGCTTTGAATTGTCGGCGGCGTAGCAGGGAGGAACAAAAAGAAGAAGCAAACATGGCCGCACCTGAAGCTCCTCTCTGCTACGTCGGCATCGCTCGCCAGTCTGCTGCTTTTCGCCTCATGAAGCAAATGGTACTTATCCTTATGGGCTATGTACGTAATTTTTTTTTTATTTGTAATTTATATTTATTTGTTGTTTGAATGGCTCGGTTAGGGATGGGAAGAAGGAGATGGGCTTGGAAAAGATAAACAAGGGATCAAATGTTACGTTAGAGTTAAAAACAAACAGGACACAACTGGTTCGTTCCTATTTGCTTTCTTTTTATTTTGTTCTTTAATCTGTTTTTTTTTTTTTTGTGTGTTTGTAGAATGTATATATTGAATTACTTGTTAGAGAACTAAAATAGGAGGAAATGATGAAAAATAATTTATTTAATTGTTGAAATATATGGAGCAGGGGTTGGATTAGATAAGCCTAATCCATGGGCTTTCGATACAGCTCAATTTGATAGTATTCTCAAAAGATTGAAAGTGGTGAGTATTCTTCTTTGATTTTACTTTCTCTGATTTGGCTAATACAGTCGTCATTTTGATGCGAGCTATTTTTTTTTTTTTTTTTTGCGTTCTTTGATTGTTTAGCAGCAAGCAGCGCAAAACAATAATGAAGGTATGATTGATGCCAAAAGAAAAATTCATCTTATTTTATACTTGGTAGAAGATTATTGCTTGAGAAGTAGTTTAATTTTATTGAACAGCTGACAAGAATGAAAATCAAGTAGAAACAAAGAACAACGTGTCTAATGACACTGATGAACAAGCTGTCAAGGCTACCCGACCGCAAGGAAGGTTGGCACACTTGTTTTATGTTTCTTTGTTACTGTATTTTTAGTGATAAGAGATTATTTCCTGTTATTTAGCTAATGTTCAATGACATATATTTATTTTTTACTTTGTTTTGTTCATAGATATAAGAAAAGAGAGAGAGGGAAGTTTGTGCAGGCATATTCTTCCAAGGATCTTGAAGGCATTCTTGTAAGTTCTAAACTTTAATCATGTCTTATCACCTTTGCTTTCTTCCAAGTTATCTAGACTGTTACAAATACTTGATCGAAGCTTTGGCAATCATTTTTTTCATTTTGCATGTTTCAGTATGTGATATTTTGTTGTCCTCTTCCTCTTGTGTTCTTTTCAAGATATAAAGTAGTTCTATGTTACATCACGTCAAACCGTAAGAAGTCCTGTGCTTGGTTTGAACTGTTTCGCTTGTTACACAGTATTCAAATTTGAAGCGTTAATAACATCCATCTTACTTTTAACAATATTTTTCTGGTGTAGAAATACATGAGAACTCAATGAAATAGTAAATGTCAAAAATTCTGTCTCCTTGGGTCTGGTTGCAAGTCCAGTTGTTAGTATAACTGTATGTACTTGATTGATATGTTCATCGTTTCATATTAGCATGAGAGACAGAAGCCGTGTTACCTTCACCATTGAGTCCCCCATTTTTTTCAACAGATTCTAGATGTCTCTACTTGAGTAAGAAAGGCGGAAACACAAAGCACTTTCCAACATTGTGAGTCAGTAATAAATAGCTCTTCTATTCTTGTAAAAAGCTAAGCGATCTTACAACTTCATTTGCAAACTGAAGTCAGCATTAAGATGTGGTTTTTATGTTTTGTTTGATAGAATCGTCGTATCATTTTTTTAGGTAGATCTTTTTCCCTTGTAATAAGAAAACATTTAGTAGCAATTTCGGTTTAAAAAACCACTGTATATTTACCCATGCTTGTTTTGCAATAGGCCAAAAAGGTTGAGGAGTCATCACCGGCAAATCCCGATGTGGGTGGTGAAACGGAGTTGATAGAGAAAACAGAAAGTCAGGATTTTTCCACTGGAGGTAATAATTACAAGTGGATTAATGAAAGACATTGGTAGTAATTCTAATTCATATCGAAAACTTTGGGTGAATTCTTGCAGTGGGTGTATTTTCCATTGCATTATATTGTTCAGAAATTTTTGTTAGAGTCTTTATGGTCTATGCAGTAATATTGAAGGTGAAAAGCGGACTGGAGTTTTTATTTAGATTTTTTTCCCCTCAGCATATTACCATGGACCTGAAGACCTGTCATATTCTTTTGCTGGCAAAGGATATTATTGGCCTTCTGTAACTTGCTTTGCTGTTTGCTGCTGGTCGTTTCTGAGATAACTTGGGTTTTTGTGACAGGAAGCATAGCTGAAAGTGTTCCTCTGGAATGGTGGGGCCATAAATATGGATTTGTTTCTGGAGGTTTTCTGGGAGAATCTACCAGAAAGAAATCAATCAAAACTGGAGAGTCTAAAACTTTGACTGAGAGAACTGTATTTTTCGAAGATGACCAAGAGAATCTCTACAAACTTGTGCAAGTATGTCTCTTCACGATTCAAATTTTTTTGTATGAAAACTGTGCTAAAGCTATTTGTATTTCGAAGAGAACAATTATAATTATCCTTTTAATTTAACCCATTATCTGAAGATGAAACAATAAGAGTGTTGTGATAAGTGGTATTTTAATCTATTTGAATAAGTGTCATTTTAATCTATGTTGTTCCGACTCTTTATTTTTCTTGAAGTACTAGTGTCCGGTGGATTTTGGAAATGGGTATGGGGATATGACCTCCAAATACATGAAAAAGCGTAAAAAAAGTGAACTTATCCATATTCAACACTCATACCTGAGTCTAAGTAGCAGATTTATCGACGTTTCTGCATACTTTTGCTGTATGTGAATCTAATAGCATGTTTGGGACTGAGAGATTAGAGGAGCTTAACAGCATGTCAGATAAGTAACATATGCCTTTTATTCCTAAATTTCAGGATAAAGCCACAGTCGGAAAGCAAGGTCTGGGCATTAAAGATCGACCAAAGAAAATAGCTGGAGTTCGCTTTCAGGGGAAAAAGACATCATTTAGTGACAGTGATGATGAGAATTCTGATGATTTGGGTCCTCCAGCAAAACGAATGCGTGATAATGCCTTAGGACCAGTGAAAGCTTGTGAACCAAAATTGAAGTTGAAAAAGCTGTGTAAATGGCTTCTTCGTCAGGTAGATGGAGAGTCATTAAAACTAAAGCAGCTGAAAGTTCTTATCGATGAACAGTCATCCGCGGTTTTTTGCAATTCTTCAAAGAAGGATGCTCTTGCCTACTTGAAACAAAAGGTCTGTGTTTTGCTCTCCTTAATACCTTTGTCTTACATTAGTACATTTTGAAATTAATTTCCTTTTTTGCGTAGGAAGAGAATGGTATCATCTCTTAATTTTTTTTTTTCTGCTTCTGACTACAACATTTCTTCCTTTGGAATACAGCTTGAAGGCAGTAGCAAGTTTTCTGTGGAGGGAAAGCGAGTGAGTCTTAGATCGAGAAGCAGCTGAAAAAATTTTGGTACAAATGCTAATATTTTTTAAGCGGCCTGTATATGCTGAGAACTGAATTAGTACATTATTTATATGCGTCTTCCGTTAATGTTGCTTTTCTTGTAGTTATTCGGTTTTGTTTTCTTTTGAAATTTATGCTTCATTTTGTATTGTTTGATGATCAGCTTAATAATATAGGCATTCAAGATTGAGTTGGTGATATTACAAATTTACAATGAAGCATCAGGTGGTAATTGGCTTAAGCTAGAAAAATGGTTAAAGCAAACTCATGAAAATTGGGTGGGCTCGAAAACAATCGGTACCTTGTTGCTATATCTGGTAGCCTTTTGCTTTCGGAAAAATGCTTGGAATCCGGTTGAATGCCTGATCCTCTGCCTATCGCTGGAATCTTGCATGCTTACATAGACCATTGCAGTGATGTTGTTTAATCGGATCTAGAAATTGTAAATCCATCCTAATTTGTGATTGGATTTCAATGAAGAAAGCACCTATTCGACCACAATTAAACATCGGGCATTTGTGGTCATAATCAAGCTCTCTCAATAATTTCAGATTTATGACTGGAATGTTATAGATATCAAGCGTTAAGGGGAAAATCTTACCATCAATTTATAAAAAATGAACGCTAGTATAAGTTGAAAACTCAAGTTTTGGGAGTTAGATGGAACATAGTAAGGGCACCATAAGCAAGGTTAGCATTTTAGCTTTCTTTGATTAAACATATGAAGTAATAATTTGTACTCCATTTCTCAACTCCTGTTACTTTGTTAATTACTACGTTACCATGTTAGATATATTATGAGTAAAATTTTTTATTTCTATGGGAGTTGAGAGGTTGTAAAATATTTTGTATTCAATTTTTATTATTTTTTATTATACAATAAAATATACGTTACCTAATCAACCTTCTTCTCGAGTCTCAGCAGGAAGATTTTCTCCCCGTTTATTTATTCTCGCAAACTTCGAGTAATAACGTAATGATGATTTGAAAATTCGACAGATATGTTACGCAGGCGTCAAAACTATTTTATGACCCACATGAATCGGGTGTAATACAGGCCCCCAAAACAAAAAAGAGTCAGGCTAGATTGGCCAATGATATAACTATAAACGACGCCGTTTTGAGGTAACAATAAGTCGGTGAACGGCTGTTTTAAAACTCCTTCTACCTCCCTCCTTAGCCGCACTGTGGATTCTCCAAATGGCCAACGGTAAAAAAAAAAAAAAAAAAAAAAATCAGAATCAATAAGAATGGAACGATGGGCGAGATTTCTCATCTGCATTTTCAGTCTTCTCTTCCTTGAAGGCGAGGTCGTTTCAATCCAGATCCTCTCGAAATCGAAGCTCGAAAAGTGCGAGAAGAGTACGGACGCAAACGACAAAGTGAATTGCACCACCAAGATCGCCATCAACATGACCGTTTCCAGCGGTTCGGTAAGTAAACTTCTTTTTATGCTGATTATTTAGTAGTGATTTTTCTTCTCAGTTTTGATGTTTTCTTATTTTTAGAGCGGCGGTGAGGGGTCGATCGTGGCGGAAATAATGGAGGCGGAGGAGAATTCGACGAACACGATGCAAACGTTATGGATTCCGCCGGTGCTAACGGTCAATAAATCCGCTGCCTACGATCTCTACGAGTTGACTTACATTCTGTATTTTCGTGTTAGTTTTTGAAGTTTCGAGGGAAATCAAACGAAAAGAATCTCTCTCTCTCTCTCTCTCTTTTCAAAATTATTTTTTATTCAACATTTATTTTTTTAGGATGTTTCTTTTAAACCTCAAGAGTTCTATGTTAAGACACGCAAATGCGAGCCAGATGCTGCTGCTAATGTTGTCAAGCTATGTGAGAGGCAAGTAAAGCTTCTCATGTCATTTTTCAATAGTCTTAGGATTTTCTTAACTTATATATGAACTTAATAAATAAAGAGATTGACAGGTTTTTCTAGTATCTTTTGTAGGTTACGCGATGAGAAGGGTCACATCATCGAGCACACTCAGGTCGTTTTTTTAACTTATTGATATCATTTTCTATCTGAACGGAATTTCATATTATGTGAACTTAACCGTTGCTTAGTTGGTCTTGTTGTAATCACAAACTGCCTGGAGTGTTTTGTGCTTTTCCATGGTGTATATGGATTAATGTTCCTAGGTTTTATTTCATATTTCTTGAAATATGGGGAAAAATTTTGCTTTGTCATTCCTCTTTGTCTACATATTTGAAATGTTTTTTAATGAACTTTAATCTTATGTCTTTTCTTCTGTTCTTCTGATTTAGCCTATTTGCTGTCCTTGCGGCCGCCAAAGGCGGTTACCTTCGTCTTGTGGAAATATCTGTAAGTGCTCTCTGTGTTTTCAGCATTTTCAACTTTTGGTGCAGGGTTTTGTTGAATCTTTTTATTCTCACCTTTATGTTTAAATTTGGTAAGTTGACAAATTGGTGGAAGGAAAGCCCAATAGGGACACAGTCTCCGATTTCCGGGTGATTTTTATGGCCTTTCACTTATATCTCTCTTTTGATTTCTTCTCTTGTTTTTGTGTTGTTATTGCCTTGCTGGGTCAACCCTTTCCAGTCGATGACAAATTCTAGGAGGACATCTACTTTTAGGGGTTTGTGGATTTAAATTGTTTTATGGATGCTGTTTCTATGTAGATTTATGTTTGAAAATGGGTGATTGATAGTTCAAAGTTTAATAAAACATTTTCAAACCTTTTTCCCTATGATTTCCGTAAATTTCACAAAGAGGTTCCTGATAAAAAGAAATTAGAGGAAGATAATTGAAATGGGTTTCTATTTAGATTGGTGAGAACAAGAGATGATTAGTCCATGATTGATGATGTCGTTGGCTGTATTTTTTCGGCTACAATGACGCAAAGCTTAATTAAAATAAGCAACTGCCGACTTCCCATCTTTTTCAGCTAACTTTTGTAAACCTTTATGGTATGACTAGTAATAATTGTTTATCCACTTAGGTTCCATGTTTTTGGCATTGGACAACGGTTAATTGGATTCAGCATTAGAATTTAGAAGAAGATAGGATCTAAAGTTTCGTATGCCATGTGCTATATCTTTTTCAGTTAGATGCTTTGATTTAAATTATGCTACGTGCTTTTTTTCTGCAATTATACACTAATCAAAGAGGCTTATAGGAGAACTTTTCTTTTTTTTTTTTTTGGTAATATGCATATCTTATGGATTAGATTTAAGCATATTACCAAGATAATGATGAGTAGTTTAAAATTTATGTTTGACTTGGTTGTATATCTGTTGGTAGTTTCAAATAATGCTGTTAGAATTTGATACCATTGTGGTAGAGTATTAGTTTTGATTATTACTTGCATTTATGTCTTAGTTGAATTGAAAAGGGATATGATTTAGGCAAAAAAAAAAAAATACCTTTCAGAAATTTATTTATGTTTGCAGGAAGTTATTGTTGGTCCTAAAAACAGAATGGCAACATCAAATGACAATTTTCTAAAGGTTAATCTTATTGGAGATTTTGTTGGATATTTAAATCTACATTTGAGGACTTTTTCCTTGTCATTCCAAGGCAGGTAAGCTTCTTTACAGATATTTGTTAAGATTCCTGTGTAGAAGAAAGTTGTAGTCCTGCTAAGAGACTTATTGTAGTCATCTTATCATTGGTCTGAGATGACTTTTCATCGGTATCAGGCAAGAAGTCAATGAATTTATATTGTTAGGTCATTTGTATTTTCTTATATGCTCTTACAATGTTGTGATCATATCTTATTTAAAGCTTAATTTGACGCCCAAGTAGTGGTTATCTTTAAAAATTTTACAAATATACGAACATTGCACAATATTTTATGTTTTATAACTTACAAATTTTCAGCTATTTTCAAAATTGATGATGGAGCTTGAATTGAAATACAGAATCTTGTGTATACATTACTTGGTTTTCTCTGTTCTATTTTCTCATTGTTCTGCCCTTTCTAATAGCAGTTACTACATTCTATTTTAAGCTCTGTTAGTATCAGTTTTAATCACATGCAAGTCATAACTGTTACTTAATTTGTAATTACGTCCAGTTGAGCATGAAAACTACTCCAACAAGCAACTAATGGTGTTCTTTTGTGTCGTATTTTAACAGTGGGAACTTGGCTACAGTATGCGTGGAAATTCATTTTGGCTATATCTTTGCAGAACATTTTGGTTAATTACTTACAAAGACATCTCATCTTCATTTGTTTAGTGTCCTATTGGTGCATATTCAGTTATTTTCATTACTGAAACTTTTTTCTTCCTTCAATGACAGGATGGTCCAGGTCGACCAAACGATTTGGGAAAGAATTTTTCTATTTGGATGTTGTTTGGGAGAGTGAGATCTACCTTAGATGGTGTCGATTGCAACAAAATTGGTGTTGATTATGAGGCTTTCAATGGTCAGCCAAACATCTGCTTATCAACATTTTGGAGTTGCTTGCATAAGCAGTTCTAAAACTAAACAGTAATTCTTCTAATTTTTCTAACTAGTTTGGTGCAAGGTTTAATAATGTTAAAGTTATGACTGTTCTGCTGTTTTGCAGTTATTCTATTTCGAATGCTGAATTTTGTTGGCTTTGGTATTGCATAAGTTAGTGTCTCTTGTTTTGGACCGTGAAAGTATCGGGTTATAAATATGTTCTACATTATAAATTATTTTTCTTGATGATTTTATTTTATTTTGAAAAACTTCAAATTTTCATTGAACATTCGTTACCTCTATATGTTTTTTTTTTTCTTTTTTAAAAAAAAAAAAGGCAAAAGGGAAACTCTTTTGCCAGTTTTTTAATTTGATGAAACATTTCAGTATTCATAATGGATACATTCCAATGATAAAATTGCTCGATTTTCCCATTTGTTGTCATTGGGAACAAGTCACTGCCTTAATGCAGACAGGCCGATCAAAACCGAATTAACAGGAAGCAGCTTCCATTATATGGTATACAGAGGAGATTTCCAAGGATAAATGAACATCCACTTAATCTTTCACAACTGTAGATTCCTCCTGTGCACATTTGTCCACAATTTGTCATCTAATTTATGGTTTTCGTTTGGTTGCAGAATGCAGGGTCTCATTCATTCTCTATTTGGAGTGACGGAAGTTGTTAACACAAACCTCCTAATAGAAACAAGGGCTTATGACATAGATTATGTTTTCCAAATGTAAATCAATCGTGCTATCATTTGAAGTAATGACATTACGCGGATGTACAAAAGACATTTGAATAAGATGTTTTCTGCAAATAGTCTTGTCGCTGATGTAATAATTTCTCCTCAATTTTCCTAGTGTATACTAGAGTTAAAGTATGTAGTGTTTGTGTTGCATTTTTTTTTTTTAATTCCTGGGTGGATAGAATTTTTGTTTAAAAAAGGGCTCTTGAACTCACACGGATATCTTGGTTAGAAAAATATGCAGAGTTTCTCTCTTCTGTCTGCCTCAAGGTAATTACTTATTTCATTTACTCGTCACCCAATACCTGTGTATTTTAAGATTACTGATGGTGATTGATGTTTTTCATTTTTCATATCTCAGCAATTCCCCATCTTCAAGGCTATTTTCTTCAACTTGTTGATGTCAATAACATGGATTTCATCTTTATACATAAGTCCTGGAAAAATCATTAGTGTCAGTTCCAACCTTTGAAGCCCTCACTCATTTTGAAATTGCCACAATTAGTGCTATGAATACTGGTTAAGTGGCGCATCATATAGCTTAACGGTTCTCAGATTGCCCTTTTTGTCTTATAATCTTTCATAAAGTTTAAATATACATTTCTACTAATTGGAACAAAATTCGTAATTGGACTATGGAATTCTTACTATATTTTAGAATGTGCAAATAATTTTGGGTAGGATTTATCTTGACAGCATAACATAAAATGTTCAGCTAGATTTTTCATGTTTTTTTAATGCTGAAAACCATAAAGTTTTTCTAAAACAGTATTTTAACAACAAAGCTTATGAAGTTCATTATTTCATGTGTGCAAATTTGTTTTTTCAAAAATGAAAAACAAACTTAAGATAACGACATATGTTAAAACAAAACATAGTAGCGTGAAGGTTTTGATACTAACTGAATATTTACTTATCTGAATCTGCAAAACTGAACTTTGAGCTTCATTTTTACTCACAATTCAAAGTGGAGGAAATCTTGCCTCTTGTTAATTCATGCTAGACAAATAACGATTTTCAACTTGGTACCGAGCTTGATAAAACAAATATGTTAAAGATTGTTTAGCAGTTTTCTATGAACTTTTGTTGCAACAAGTTGTACTAGTTCAGCTGTGGTGAACTATTTCCTTGTGCAGTTTGACTGCTCAAAGGATGTCGCTTTTATGGAGCTATTTTCTGTCAATTTTGGAGATGATGTGTATGGGCTATTCTTTTTCACGATTCATTGCATATAATGTCATCAATGTTGAGATTGTTGCAGGAACAATTCTTCATTATGAAGCCAAAATAAATTTCAGCTAGATCTTTTATACTCTATCCAAAACTGATCTGTTGGCAAAATACGTTTGTTCTGGTAAGATTAACAGGATGCTTTTAAAGCATCTTGCATCTTTTTTATCTTCCCAAATTTCAAGATGACTGAGATTAATATATTTCACTCAACATGCTTTTGCTTGATATTTTGAATGCAGCTTTACTTAGGGACTCTGAATTTAATGAAGTTGACAGAGCAGAGTGCCCGTTTAGTACTATAGCTACTGTTTTTGATAATGGATCACAGGTGTGATAGTTTTAAGTTTATGATCTGTGCACATGTGGTCACTGCCTTGAGATAGAGATCTATGCCGACATGTTTGCAATCCCTTTCTCATCTCATTTACTTTTGTTAATTAATCTGTTAGTTCATCAGTTCATTTTTAATATATTAATAGTAAAAATTTTTAATTTTATGTGAATTAAAGACTTTTTTAAATTAATTTTTATTATACCGTAAAAAAATGTATTACCCAATTAACCTTTCTAATCGAGTCTAAAACTCACGGGAGATATTTTCTCTCAGTTTATTGTATATTTGTTTCCCACTAACTTGTGATAATAACGTAATATTGATTTGAAAATTGGACAGACATATCACCTAGGCCTCAAAACTATTTTATGGCCCTCATGAATGGGCTCAAAATGCAACTCAAATACAAGCCCACAAAAGGGTGGGGAGCGGAAAAAAAACTATGAACGACGCCGTTTAAGCAACAGTAAGTCGGTCAATGGCAGTTTAAAAACGCCCTCTCCCTCCCTCCATAACTGCATTATGGATTCCCCAATTCTCCAACGGCCCAAAAAAATATATATATATTCAGAATCAGTTGGAATGGAACGATTGGCGAGATTTCTCATCTGCATTTTCAGTCTTCTCTTCCTCCAAGGCGAGGTCGTTTCTTCCAGATCCACTAGAAATTGAAGCTCGAATAGTGCAAGAAGAGTAGGGACTCCTACGACAAACTAAATTGCACCACCAAGATCGTCATCAAAATGGCGTTCCCAGCGGTTCAGCAGGTAAACTTCTTTTCCTGACGATTATTTAGCAGTGAATTTTTCCTTGTCAGTTTTGATGTTTAATTATTTTTAGAGTGGCAGTGAGGCGTCCATCGTGGCAGAAGTAGTGGAGGCCGAGGAGAATTCGACGAACAAGATGCAGACGTTACATATTCCACCGGTGCTAGCGATCAACAAATCCGCTGCCTACGCTCTCTACTAGTTGACTTATATTCGAGTATGCTCTTTAATATGATAAAAAAAAACAATTTGTCTTTTAATTTTTGAAGTTCTAAGGGAAATTGCAAGAAAAGAAAGTGGGAAGATCGTTGAGAAAAGAATCTCTTTTTTCTTTTTTTTTAGGATTTTCCTTTTAAACCTCAAGAGTTCAACGTAGAGACACGCAATGCGAGCCAGACACTGGTGCTAATTTTGTCAAGATATGCGTAAGGCAAGTAAATCTTTTCATTTTAATTTTGACTGTAAGGGTTTTCTTAATTTATATAAACATAATAAATAAAGAGATTGACAGGTTTCTAGTATCTTTTCTAGGTTGCACGATGAGGAAGGTCACATCATCGATCATACTTAGGTTGCATTTTCAACTTGCTGATATCATTTTCTATTTGAATAGAATTTATATTATGTGAGCCTAGCTGCTGCTTGGTTGTTCAAGTTGTAATCTCAGACAGCCTGGATAGTTACCTTTCTCCTATTCCATGGTGTATATAGATTAATGTTCCTAGCTTTTGTCTTATATATCTTGAGATATAGTGAAAAATTTACTTCGTGATTCCTCTTTGGCCATATATTTTATTTTTAATGAACTTTTGTCTTACGTCTTTTCGATCTCCTGTCCTTCCTGTTTAGCCTATTTGCTGTCCTTGCGGCCCCCAAAGGCAAATATCTGTAAGTGCTTTCTGTGATTTTCAGCATTGTCAAAATTTTCTTTTGGATGCATGGATTTTGTGGAATTTTATTATCCTGGCCTTTATGTTTCCATCTGTGTAGTTGACAAATTGGTGAAAGGAAAGCCCAATACTGCAAACTGTCTCTGATTTCCAGGTGATTGGTGTGGCCTTTCACTTACCCTTATATCCCTCTTTTGATTTCTTCTCTTGTTTCTGTAGTTGTTATTGCCTTGCTGGGCCAACCCTTTCCAGTCAATGACAAATTCTAAGAGGACAGATTTTTAGGGGTTTGTGGATTTAAAATCATATTGTGGATGCTGTTTCTATGTAGATTTATGTTTGAAAATGTGTGATTGATAGTTCAAAGTTTAATAAAACGTTTTCATACCTTTTTTTTTTTTTCCCTAATGATTTCCCTACAGTAAATTTCACAAAGCAGTTCCTGAATGAGGAAGATAATTGAAAGGGATTTTCTATTATATTGGTGAGAACAGGTGATGATTAAGTCCATGATTGAGAATGGCATTGGCTTTACTTTTTTTGCTACAATGTCGCAAAGCTTAATTAAATAAGCAACTGCTAGCTTTCCATCATTTACGAGCATATGTTTTTGACTGGTAGTAATTATTTATCCACTTGGGTTCCATGTTTTTGGTATTGGACAGCGGTAAATTGGATTCAGCATTAGAATTGAGATGAAGATTGGATCTAAAGTTTCGGTATGTAATGCAGTATATATTTTTTCAGTTAAATGCTTTGACTTAAAGTATGTTGTATGCTTCTTCTTTTTTTTTTTTTTTTTTGTTTTGTAATTATACACGAATCAAAGATGCTTAGAGAAGAATTTGGTAATATGCATATTTTATGGGCTAGTTTTGAACATATTACTAGCATAGTGATGAGTAGTTTAAAATTCATGTTTGACTTTGGTTGAATATCTGTTGGTAGTTTCAGATAATGCTGTTAGAATTTGATACCAACGTGGCACATTATTAGTTTTAATTATTACTTGCTCTTATGTCTTAGTTGAATTGAAAAGGGATGTGAAATTTTTGGAAACAAAAATTTACCCTTCAGAAAAAGGACTTATGTTTGCAGGAAGTTACTTTAGGTCCTGAAAACAGAAACGCAACATACAATGACAATTTTTTAAAGGTTAATCTTATTGGAGATTTTGTTGGATATTCAAATATTCCTACATTTGAGGACCTTTACCTTGTCATTCCAAGGCATATAAGCTTGCTTTGTAGATATTTGTTCCTATGCAGGAGAAAGTTATAATCCTGTTAATGGATTTATTATAGTCATCTTGATAATTAGTCTGAGATGTCTTTTCCTTGGCATTAGGCAAGAAGTTGATGAATTCATATTATCTGGCCATTTGTATTTTCTTATATGCTCTTATAATGTAGTGATCATATCTTATTTACAGCTTAATTTTAGGCCCAGTTAGTGATTGTCTATGAAAATTCTACAAATATATGAACATTGAACAATATATTATGTTTTGTAACTTACAAAATTTCAGCAATTTTCAAAATTGATGGAGGAGCTTGAAATGAAAACAGAATCTTGTGTATGCCTCACTTGTATTTCTCTGTTTTATTTTCTCATTGTTCTACCCTTTTTAATGGCAGGTGCTAGATTCTATACATGCTTGTAGTAACTGTTACTTATTTTGTAACTACATTCTGTTGGGCATGATAACTACTCCAACAAGCAGCTAATGGTGCTTTTTTGTGTCTTATTTTATGGGTGGGAAATTGGGTACAATATGCTTGGCAATTTTCTTGCAGAATATTTTAGCTAATTAGTTACAATGACATCTCATCTTCATTTCTTTATTGCTTTCTTGTTGCATATTAAGTTTTTTTATTACTAAAAACCTTTTCTTCCTTCAATGACTGGGTGGTCCAGGTCAACCAAACGATTTTGGGAAGGAGTTTTCCTATGTGGATGTTGCTTGAGAGAGTGAGATTTACCTTAGAAGGTGTCGATTGCAACAAAATTGATGCTGATTATGAGGCTTTCAATGGTCAGCCAAACTTCTGCTCATCACCATTTTGGAGTTGCTAGCATAATCAGTTGGAATTTCTGGGAAGTTAATATGTAAAACTAAACAATAATTCTTACTGATTTTTCTAGCTAGTTTGCTGCAAGGTTTACTAATGTTAAAGTTATGACTCCTGCAGTATTGCAGTTGACTCCTATTTCGAATGATAAATTATGTTCGTTTTGATATTGCAAAAGTTAGTGTCCTTTCCTTTGTTTTAGACAGTGAAAGTATCCGGTTATACATATGTGCTACATTATGAATTATCTTTTTGGATGATTTTACTTTATTTTATTTTGAAAAACTTAAAAATTTTATTGAACTTTTGTTATATATATTTTTAAATAGAGAAAGAAACCTTTTTGCCAGTTTTTTAATTGATGAAAAAATCAATATTCTTAATGGATACATTTTGATGATAAAATGCTTGATTTTCTCATTTGTTGTCATTGTGAACTGGTAAGACACTGCCTTAATGCTGACAAGCTGACCCAAACTGAATTAACAGTAAGAAACTTTCATAATATGGTATACAGGGGAGATTTCAAAGGATAAATGAACATCTGGTTAAGCTTTCATGAACACGTTTGTCCACATTTAATGTCATCTAATATATGGTTCTGTTTGGTTGCAGAATGCAGGGTCTCATTCATTCTCTATTGGAGTGACGGAAGTTCTTAACACAAACCTCCTTGAACTAAGGGCTGATGACCTAGATTATGTTTTCCGAAGATAAATCAATCTATCATTTAAAGCAATGACCTCATGTGGAAATACAAAAGGCATTTGAATAAGATGCTTATTGCAAATAGTCTTGTCACTATAGTAACAATTTCTCCTCAATTTTCCTAGTTTATACAAGAGCTGAGTATGTGGTTTCTGTGTGTGTATTTAAAAATGAAAAAAATCTTAGGTGGATAGAATTTTTGGTTAATAAAAGCTCTTGAACTCACTTAGGTATCTAGGTTAGAAAAATTCCTTCGCTAATTGTGTTGTAGCATTGGTTAATTCTTATCATGTAGGTGAAGTATTAAAGATTATGACTGTACATGCTAGTATATATTAATACAGTCAATAGTATCGCTCTTCTCTCCTCTGTCTGCTTCAAGTTAATTACTTCTTTCATTTGCTCGTCACCCAAATCATATGTACTTTAAGATTATTTATGGTGATTGACGTCTTTTGGTTTTCATATCTCTGCGGTTGCCCACCTGCAATGCCATGTTCTTTACATGTTGAGGTCAATATGACGATAGATTTCATCTTTTTTACAGAAGTCCTGGAAAAATCATTAGTGTCACAGTTCCAACCTTTAACGCCCTCACTCATTTTGGAGTCGCCACAATTACTGCCACAAATACTGGTGAAGTAGAAGCATCATATAGCTTAACGGTGCTCAGATCCCTATTTTTGTCTCTAATCTTCCATAAAGCTCAAAATATGTTTCTACTAATTGAAACTAAATTCCTATTTTGACTGTGAAATTCTTACTAGATTTTAGAATTTACAGATAATATTGGGTAGGATTTGTTGTCTTGACTGCATAACAAAAATGCTAGGCTAGATATTTTATGATCTTTTTAATATTCTGAAAACCATAAAGTCTTTCTAAAACATTATTTTGACAACATAGCTTAAGAAAAACAAACTTGTTTTTTTGTGTGAGCAAAATCGTTTTTTCAAAAATGAAAAATGAACTTCAGATGCTGATATACATTGAAACAAAACATGGTAGTGTGAAGATTTGATACTAACTGAATATATACTTATCTGAATCTGCAAACTGAACTTGAGCCTCATTTTTACTTGCAATTCACAGGGGAGGAGATCTTGCCCCTTTTTATTTCATGATAGACAGAACAGTTTTGAACTCTGTACAAGAGCTTGATAAAACAAATATGTTAAAATTGTTTAGCTGTTTTCTATGAACTTTTGTTGCAACAAGTTGCTCTAGTTCAGCTGAGATGAACTTTTCCTTGTGCAGTTTGACTGCTTAAACGGTGTCACCTTTATAGAGGTGTTTTCTGTCAATTTTGCAGATTTGCAGATGATTTGTATAGTTTTTTTTTCATAATTCATGACATATAATGTCATTCAATGTTGAGATTGTTGCAGGAACAATTCTTCATTATGAAGCCAAAAAAAATTTCAGCTCGATCTTTTAAACTCTATCCAACAACTGATCAAGCAGCAAAATACGTTTGTTCTGGCAAAATTAACAGGATGCTTTTAAAGCATCTTGCATACTTTTTATCTTCCCAAATATTAAGATCACCGAGATTGATATATTTCACTCAACATGCTTTTGCTTGATATTTTGAATGCAGCTATACTTAAGGACTCTGAATTTAAAGAAGTTGACAGAGCAGAGTGCCTGTTTAGTACTACAGCTGCTGTTGTTGACAATGGATCAAAAGTGTGATAGTTTTAAGTTTATGATCTGTGTACAAGTGGTCATTTCCTTGAGATAAAAATATATGCCAACAAATGTTTGTTCTAAATGGATTCTAAATTTTCTACTTGGATGCAGTATATTTACATTTCTTCTCTTTAAATTATTGATTGGATGATGAAACGAAAAGTTCAGAATAATGCAAGAAGTTGAATCACCATCAGGAACATTCCAAAAGTGATGTATTTTTTGAAAATATTTGTTAAATTTTTTTGGACATTTTCTTCCTTTACTAAGTATCGAAGGGAAATGAATAAGGTTCTAAACAAATGAGAATTGGCATACTTCATTTTGCTATTTATTGAACTTCATCACATTAGCTATTTGCCTCAACCTTTTATGAGTGTGCTATTTACTACTATAGGAGTTGGAGTTTGATTATAATATCTTTAGACTTACGAGAACAAAATGTCAGTTGTTGCTCTAGATTTATATGATCTTGTAAACTGTGACTTTGTTTCAGATTACTCCTTTTCAACCACCAAAGACTGGCATAAATGGTTTCTTTGAGTCTCTCAAAAAATTTTGGAAGCACCTGTGGGAAGGTTTGGTAGACTTCATCACTGAGAAACTTGCAGGTTATTTTGGCAATTATTACATATTTCCATTTCTTCTATTTGTCTTTCTACCTTAAATTTTGATTACTGCTGTTGTGTTAACAATGTAGTTTTTTCTTGTTCAGAAGAAAATGCTCAGGTTTTTTTTTTTTTTTACTTCACCTGTATGAGTTGGATTGTACTGTTTGTTCTATTCTTGGTTATATTTCCAGCAGCTAAAAACCTTCCTTCCTTCTTATCAGAAGCTAGGGAGAATGCAATAATATATGCTTATATTACTTTTCGTTTAGAAATGCCATGCTTGTGTTGCTGTGGCTTTTGCATCAAAAGGGATTCTTTGATCCTCTTTATGATCGATGGGAAGATCATTTGGGGTTTGATGCTCAGAGAATCAGAGATATTAACAGGCACAATAGTAGCATTGGCCAATCCTACGTTCATGCCAAAAAACATATTAAAGCCAAGCACCACAAACATGATTCTTGACATAAACAAAAGGTACGACCATTCAGAAAGGGAGACTAATTACTATTATTATTATCATCATCATCATCATCGTAGTGTTCAGAAAGGCAAGGACAGGCACAAACATAGACATGCCGAAAGTTCTGGCATCATACGGCAAGTCCATTTGGACAGGAGGAAAAATGATGATTCAATTTCAGTGCAGTTGCTTCTCTTATAGGAATATCCTCGGATAACGCTAGAGGATTTATCAACCTGTGATTTATTTTGATTCTGCCTTAGAGATGACGGATAATTATGCATATTGCAAACTATGAACTTTGTTTGATTTGGTTGGTACCATTTAAATTTTATAAGGTTTGCTCTTGCTCTTTGATTTTGATAACAAAAGTTCATGAGTAGGTTTGTGGAATGTCAAGGTTTGCTTTGTCTAGCTGAAGTGCAGTGGGGACAATTTATGTTAGGAACCTCTTTTAGCTTATAGCAGTTGAGCATTGCTGGATTTTCTGCTGATAGTGATACCTCGGGGGTCTGGATTTTGATTTAACTTCTTCCTCATCATATAGCGAAATCCTCTTGCTGCTTGTCTTAATCGTAGTAAATGAGCAGAAGGCTATTGAGGTAGCATATTATTTCAGGATCAAGAGGCAAAAATCCTCTTCCTCCGCTACTGGTACACTTGATCATCAAGCGTGATCATGTCTTGACCGTTCTTCTTTCTTTTGCTAGATGTACACTCCATATACTTAGTATTAGATCTGTATAATCTACACCCGAGCTTTTGTCTATACAACTCTTATTTGGTATTAACCCATTCTTTGTTTCATAACCATTACAATATCATTTGCTAATAGCATACACCAAGATATTTCAGCTTGAATGCCTTCTGTTATCCCATATATCCCATTCATTATTATGGCAAAAAAAGAAAGGGCTGAACGCTGATCCTCGGTGCTCCCTTATCGATTATAATTGCATAATTTTTTTTAAATATTCTGTCTTCTTATTCTTCTTTAGATTGGAAAAAGTTGGGAGCACTAGAGTGGAACGAGGTAGCGCCTGGCAATCAAGGATGAAGGCTTTATTGGAATACGCCTTGAACAGCAATTTGGATTTGGTATGTTATGTGTCTTTTTTTTTTTTAATGTTTGATTAATTATTCCAAATCTCTAGGGAAACTTCATGTTATATAATATGTTTTGGTTACATTTCGTAGTTTACATGTTGAGTCAGTCTTGATCCGTCAATAAAATGAAATATCATATAAATTTATCTTATAGATGATCTATGGATTGCATTACTTGGTGGATGAATTTGTTCATTCCAAAAGAACTAGGGTCAGCTGGATTTTGTAAATTTTACTTTTCGATTATCTTTTGATATCAACCTTGAGGGTGATTTGGGCCATCGTGGTGTTATAGCTGATATGTGTTCTCTCACCTGGCAGTGCGTGTTGGGCTTATCTATCTATTATCCGGTTTTGGTGGAAGTATACTATCTTCTCTTTTCATTCAGCGTAATATATCTGTTGGGCTTTGTTTGGCCTTCTTGGAGCAAAGTTATCAGAGCTTCTGACTAACTGGACTATCTACTCAGGCAAGGTATGTTACTTGCCATTAATTTCTATCGAGAGGGAAAGCGAAATGTTCACATTACATATTCAATTTGAAAATATTGATTGCCCCATATCGAAAGATCAGCAATTGATGATTGCAGTTTTGTTTCTCTATATTCATGTTTGTCGTGGTTGTATCATTTAAGGATTTGTTTTAAAGCGTCTTATTTGTTGCTTGAAAAGTGATCAAGTAGATTATGTGCATATATTTTGTATCGCAGGCTGCAGCTCTGACCACACTCACTGTCATCATTGCCATTAGCTTAGAAATAGGGGTTCTTCCTGATGATGACAACTTTGCACATATTGGAGGTTTCTTGACTGGCTTTCTCCTCTTTTTTTTTTTTTTTTTTTGCTGCTTCGTCCTCAATTCGGGTGGGTACAACATAAGCATCATCCTGCTAGTGCTTGTGCAAAATCAAAGCACAAGGCATTCCAATAAATATTCTGGGTGATTGCCATGGTTTTTCTCATTGTTGGGTAAGTTCTAAACGCCTAGTTTCAATTTAGGCTTTTGCCTGTCATCTAGGAAACAACAAATATTCATTTGCTTCCCTTGTAACTAAATTTGCCATATATGATTCTTCTAGTTACTCGTGTTGAATACTTACCCAGGGTTTATGTTTCAACATCAATGATTTAGTCCTAGTGAAAAAAGAAAGACTTCAAATC
>JAQSVH010000004.1:15963966-15978527 GCA_029448705.1 Adansonia digitata
TGGGGGGGGGGGGGATGTTTAATACTTACCATACACTGGTATTCTTCAAACCATAGTACCATTATATATGTATACGAATATCTTCACAAGCAGGATCTCAATTTATTTATTTATTAATTTGATTTAATTTTTTATATTTTATGATTACTGTTTCTGGTTTTTTTATTCCATTTATTAAACATTTGTGATTCTTATCTGTATTACTCTAATCAGCAAGACAATGCTTAACTTGCAATCAGTACAAAATTGAGAGGCTTGGTGTCCCAATTTAGTTATAGGTCCAATTAATCGTTGTTTAATATACATTAGTTAAAAATTGTTTAAAATTATATTTAATATATTGTTTTTTATTAAATTAAAAAATCAATTTGTTAATTACCTTTTTTTTTTTTCTGAATTCAATAAGTGGGACGGACGAAAAGTTTCCAATTTTTTATCCTTTCCGAACCTGTCCAGTGAAAGTTATATTATTTACTACTAATAAAATAATTAATAAAATTATCATGATTTTAACAAAATTATATTATATCTTTGAAAACAAATAAAATAACTAATCTTTCATGGATGTCTATATATAAGCTCAAAAAATAATATGCTGTATTATTTATTATTGTTGGAAAATGTAAACCCTTTCAATAATTTTTGTGAGTAATGCATAAGCCCTTTTAATCTGATGGTGCAAATATGAAAATCAGTTTGGAGGAGGGTAAGGTCTTCCACTTTTCCTTAATTCATAAGCAATGAAGGCTCTATTATTGTCCTAAAAGTAGATTACATATGACTCGTAGATGAGTGCTTTCAAGTGTTCCAAAAGTGTTATATGTATTCTTCTTATTATTTATGTTAGATCTTTTTTTGTACTTTTGTTCATTATATATACGATGTTAATTTCATTCAAAATTAAAATATCATTTAGATATTTTTTTAAAAAAATTAATTTTAAAAAAATATATATTAATACTTAATCTTATTTATAGAATTGAAAATTTTCTCCATAGACGAAATTTTCTATTTACTTTAATTACTTTCCCAAACCGATATCTAATTAAAGAAAGCTTACAATTTGTGTGGTAATGAAGACTTTTCAATTGCCATGGACACGTTTTGACAACAAAAAGTCGGGTTTAATCTATCTTTTTATTTCCTTTACAACAAATGACTGCCACATGTTACATACGACTAAGCCTAGATCTTTACTCTGCAAAGACACTGTGGGAAAATAATAAAAGAATAAAAAGGTCCCAAGACGACCGGCGCTGGTGATCCAAAGGTTAAAATACACTTGCACACTATTCAACGAGGTTGTTGGAGACTGGAGACCCCGGGAACTGGATTTGATATATATAATAGTATATTGTCCGCATCTGTACAACTTGTACGAAAAATATTCCAAGAGCAAAAATCAAGGATTATCAACACCCCCCCCCTTTTTTTTTGTAGAAAACATTATGCAAGAAGACCCCCAAGGCAAGCCGCTGGCACCCGTTCTAGATTATCCAAGAAGCAACATGGAGTTTGGGGGGATTAATAAACCCAAAGCGTTACGTCGAGAAGAAAAGAGCAGTAAATTTGTTGTTTATATTCTTGCTATCATGGTCATCCTGGGAGCCGTTCTTTTGATTTTCGCAAGTATTTTTTTACGTGCCAGAACTCCTGGTTTCGAGATCAGATCGGTCAGGGTTAGAAATCTCAAATATGGGAATTCATCGGCTCCATCGTTTAACTTCGAACTTCTAACGGAGATCACTGTCGAGAATACCAATTTTGGGGTCTTCAGGTTTGCCAACACGACCGGGAGTGTTTGGTGCGGTTCAGTAGTCGTCGGAGATATAAAAATACCTACAGGCAGAGCTCAAGCTAGGGCAACCGAGAGGTTGAATGTTTCAATGGATGTGAGCTCGCTTCGGGCACCACATACAATGAACTTTAGCAGGAATATAAGTTCTGGATCCTTAGCGCTGAACAGCCATGTTAAATTGAGTGGAAAAGTGAATATTATGAACATCATGAAGAGAAGAAAGCACCCCGAGATGAATTGCTTCATGACTCTTAATTTGACAGGCCATTCCGTACATCATTTATCATGCGACTGATATGACAGGGCTTTGTAGAGTTTTCTATTGTTTCATTAAAAGGGAGAAGCGAATGTTCTTGGAAGATTAATCGAGCACAATTTTTGTTAATAGTTCATATAAAATACTTCTTCGCTTCATGACTGATGATATTGTTACCAGCGTTACTGGTTTTGTATGAATAGTGACTTCACATTTTGATCAGGGATGACGGGAAACAAAGTCCTTATGACTTAAGAAATCAGTCCGCTAATCAAAAAACAAGTTCATTGGCTTAAACCTGTATTTGTCATGGCCCATGAATTTGACAGTAGACGGATGGGCCATTTATAGCCGGCCCACGCTGTTGAATGCAACGATTAAGTTAACGAGCCTTTTTTTTTTTTCCATTATTAGGCGTGGACTTATCTTATTCTATTTATGTTTCTTCGTCATTAATTCTTGTAACATAAATATTGGGTGCCCGATGTTATTCGTCTATCATGTTGGAATTAATTACTGCCAAATTAAAGCCTGTTTGTGTTTTGATTCGAGATTGAGAAATGAACTGAGCGTAGATGTGTTAATGTTCGACCTTTAGATTCAATCTTTTTCTATAAATAAATAAGAAAATAAGGAAAAATAGGATTGAAAGGGTTGTGGATTCAATATATACCTTAATTATTACCTTTCATTAATTTTGGCCTGAACCCTTTCAATTTGCAAGAAAAAGCCATTGCATAAAAGATAACGAAGATAGGGTCTTGAATCTATGGAGAATTTTTACTAACAAGGATTACAAATGAGATAAGGTCATATCAATTTTAAAAAAATTATTATACTAAATAATTAAATGAGATTAAATCTATTTATAGGTCAAGTTATTTATTTAGTTAGAGCTTTAAGATCAGTTTAACTCAAATTATTATTTAATAATAAAAATATTTTTAATTAAAATTTTACTATAATATTAATATATAATTTTTAAAGTTTTTTAATTTTTATGAACAGTAAATAAGACCTTTGAGATTGGACCAAACTTTTTTCAACTTAGAACAAAAAATTTTAAAAATTTTTAATCAAAGTCTAGCTCGACCATAAACGCTACTGCTCATGCGACCTAAAAAAATTTAAAATCTGTGATCAAATTTGACCCTACCCTACAACCTAGATTTATTGTGTAAAAAAATAAAATATTTAAAAGAATTATTTTAGTTAATATTTTAAATTTTTATAATTAAATTTAAATAAAAATAATATTTTATTTGATAAACATGATTTGGACATGATCCACTTTGAATCAAAAAATATAAATCTAACTTTGATCCGAGTTAAATAAAATATATTAAATTAAATAAATTATTTAATTTTTAAACAAATCTAATGAACACCTTTAATCTAGATCTCAAAGTTCTAATATGTAGAGTTTCCATGTGATTTCTTGTCTGCTTCACAGTCCTTGATTCTTGGCAAGCCTACGAAACTTCCCTTCCCTTGAACTTTTCAATGGCCCATTATGATGTCCTGCTTCTGGCCCCCTTTTCAAGCTATGTAAAGAAATCAATTCCAGCGTGCCCCAGGGGCAGGGGCCAGGACCAGGGGTGGGATCAAAGGAAAATTCCAACCATTCAAATCTGTCCTTGTCCTAGTCCTAGTCCTAGTCCTAGTTCTGGTGGACAGTACTCGGCTTCTTCTAAAAGTCATTGTGTTTAGACCTACCAATACCAATTCCTTTCCTTAACATATGAAAAGTCAGATCACATCTCTTAAGAGTGTCATTTTCAACTTCTTCTTCTTCTTCTTCTTCCAAAGAAAACAAAAAAGTAAAGATGAAAATTTTGTTAATTTAATTAATCAAAACAAAAATTAAAAACATATTTTTCACTCTTTTGCCAACCAATATATTGTAAAGTTCACTCAATATAACACATACCTTCATTCGCTTCAAATCCGCAGCAATTAGCTTAGCATTCTTTGTTGTTGCTATGCCCTTTCCTTCACACCAAAGAATGAAAAAAAAATTGATAATTAAATTTGATTATTTTAAATACGATATAATAAAATAATATAAAATATATAAAAATAATATAAAAACAGTATAAATATATTAAAATTTATATAATATAAATTTTTATCGCATTAAAATATAATTAAATATATGATTATAATATAATAAAATATGATAATAAAATTTTCATTATGGTTAACAGGGGTAATTGGCCTTTCACATTTATAGTTACCCATGAACCTTTTGACACGAAATTCAATATGAAGTCAGTTATGAAATGTATATTTTATTGTCGCATGCCATTCTGATGGCAGATTTCTATATGATTAATCTTGGAAGACAACATAATTAAGAAATCAAATAAAAGAGATATTAAAAAAATTGGGTAAAACGTCATAATTTTCTTCAATAAAATCTCACAGGAGCTTCTTAAATTGAATGATTTTATTCCATACTCTGTTTTAACGATAAAAAAAATGAAGTTAAAAAGGCTCAGACTGTGTTATTCGAGGTAGAATTTCTTAAAGAAAGGGTCAATGGCAGAGTAAGAGTTGTATAAAGTCAGGACGTGAGAAGGGTAAAAACGCGTTCGGGGCCAAATAAGCCGACAATTCAATACACATCAATCCATCATTCACACTTAATTTCCTCAAAAAAGCTGTAGACAAGAAACAGTAGGTAATCCCATTTGCTAAGGGTATATATTTGTATATCGACTAGCAAGCACCACCCAAAGTCACAGATTCCAGGACTTGGCAATGGCTGTTCAAGAACAGGTCAAGCCCTTAGCCCCGGCCACAATCGAAGCTCGCAGCACTGCCAATGACGATGAAGAAGCCTTGTCTCAGCAGTTGAAGTTGAAAAAGAGAATATATATCCAGTGCTGTGGATGCATCACCGCACTTTTATTAATCCTAGCCCTCGTACTTTTGGTCCTGTTTTTCACGGTTTTTCGGATACAGGAGCCAATGATCAGGTTGAATTCCATAACCATCCAGCGCCTGGAGTTTTTACCAACCGGAAATCCCAGGACTGATGTCAACGTGACATTTTTAGTCGATGTTTCAGTGAAGAACCCCAATGCGGCTGCCTTCAAATTCGATAACGGCACCACGACGATTTACTACGGTGGCAGGGTGGTCGGCGAGGGCGTCCATTTCCATGGGAAGGCCAAGGCCAGGCGTACACTGCGGAGGAATGTGACGGTGGAAATATCTCCTTTGGAATTCCTGGCTGTTCCAAACTTCTCGACTGACATCATCATTTCAAGGGAATTGCACATAAGTAGTGACACCAGAATTTCGGGGCGGGTTGAAATTCTGAACATTATCAAGAAAAATGTTATGGTGACATTCAATTGTACCACGACTTTTAGACTTTCCGACGGTGGAGAATTTCATGGAAATATGTGCAAGCCAGAACTTCATTTCTAGAGTTAGTTAAATATACAAATGATGATTGTTGAAGTTATGAGTAGTATGCTGACAGTTCGTTTAGATCGTTGTATGTTTCTTTTTCCTATGAAATTACCTGTGAAGAGTAAGAACCATTGAACTAAGAAGTAATTTAAGAAATTGCCCATTTTTGTTTTTTTACTCGAAGTTGATTACGTCCTTGATATAAGCAAGATTTTTTTTTTTTAATTCCGAAAGCAATATATATATATATTCAGAGGTAGGAGGAAAAAAAAACATATCACCTACGATTTCTTTCTATAATCATGTAATTATCTAATCATAGTATAATTATAATTAATGAATCATACTGCAGTAATTATAATATATATACTCTAAAAAAATTGGGTGTAATGCATAACATTAGATTAAAAAAATAATTATCTTATTATATCAATTTTGTTAAAAACTTATTTAAAAAAAGAAGCCTGTTTGAAGGCCAATGTTTTGGGTGCTTTAAACGTTCTTCAATCCTTCTGATCTTTTCCTTGAACCTCAATCTCTTTACTGAAATGTCAAAATTCAAACTTTCTCCAGGTAATAAAGTAGCATGGTCCCATCAAGCTACAAGGTTATTGGTAGAATACATTGAATAAGAATTCAAAATCGCATGAATTTGGAAATGGTGAATATCCAGGAAGTTTAGCGAAGTATGTCATAATCAAAGAAAAGAAAAAAAAATGAAAAATCAAATTTCGAAGTCTGCTTTTTGAGAGTAATTATATGGTCAAATGAAGCATTTTATGGTCAAGTTTGAATGTTGTTAGTCATACTCTTGTCTTGCAAAGATGTGGAATGAGGCCCAGGAATTGAGAGAAGTTGGGCCTCTTAAGAGTGAGACATTGGACATTATAAGCCGAGGTTTGGGCCAACTGCGCTCAGGAGCTGCATCAAACTCGGCCCATAAAGCAGATACGGCTTTTTCTTTGCCGAGCAAAAAAGGCAGGCATATCATCCCCGGGAGCAGCGCCAATCTTTCACCCTCAGGTAGACAACAACATGTTCGGGGACTTTCTTTCTTTGTCAAGCCTTTTCAGGTGCATGCATATTCCATTTATAACTTAAAAGAATGAAAAACTTTATCAGCAATCTCATTAATTTGCGTTTTCTGAAATACGAAAATTGTTTCAGTGGTTGCATAAATCATGCCTTCCCGCAAATGCAGGCTCTTGATGTTGTGGGGGGGGGGTATTTGTCTCTTAAAACAGTCGCAATTTTTCATGGTTTGGGGAAATTTGTGTTTAAAACATCTATTTATGACTTCGAAAAAAAGAAAAAAGCAAAGATCAAATTGCCCTGTTCATGAATCACAGCCTTCTTATTGATCCCTGAATATTTAGAAAGAAAGCCATCCATGCATGCATGCTTGCTTTTTTGAGTGTATCTGTCCCCTATTGCAGTTACATTTCAGGCTAAAATCTGGTAACTTTAGGTTACGAATGAACGCCTTGCAAATTGCAAGCTATATATATATATATATATATATATTCCCCAAAAAGAAAGAAAGGGGGAAAAAAAAAACTATGGTCAGTACCTGAAAGTAACTTCATCACATGAATCAGAATTTTAAAATCCGAGCATTGACATATTCTCACTCGCATGCTGGAAAAAAGAAAGTTGGACTGACATATTTTGGGAAGATTCATAAAGATGCTTGCAATAAATTAAGACATATGCAGGTTATTTTCACCAGAAAAAAAATAAAAATGGGAGAATTTCAAATCAGTGAAAGGGAACCAGAATTATTTTATTGGCCGCTACTATATAAGATTATATTTATTGCAAAGGAAATAAAACTTATTTAAATTGTTAAATGAGTTATTAAAGTATCGATGTTACCCCTTACATTTAAGTTGAACTTTCAACTTTCTGCCATTATCATTTTTTTTTTTAAAAAAAAAACAACTAAACTTACCAAAACAAGATTATATTTTGGTGTTTTGGATGAATCCAGATGTAATTACAGTGCATATGTATATATATAACACTAAAGAATGCTCTAATTATTTAATTTGAAGGGAAGTCAATGGTTTTATATTAAAAGTCTAGGGAAAATAAATATAGTGTTAAGAGACAACAATGCAGGGCCTTAATAATAAATTAATTGTAAGGTTTGTCATGTCTAGACTCAATGCTCATTATCTTTTCATTAGAATTGAATTCATCACTTTCTTTTTTTTTATAATTCCTATGCATCGCTTTTAGTTTCTATAATTCATTATTAAATCCAACTTGAACATTACTTTACAATAGATCATGGATTATATTATTTATTCATTAATTTTCTGGGCTTCTAGTAATTAAAATTATTTTTTGTATTAGCCAACAAATGAGTTTTCGTAAAACCTTTTTTCTTGCTATATATGCTAATATGGAGAAAAAAAATTAAGAGAAAGAAGAATATGTTGGAGAAGCATGACAGAGAAAGAGAGAAGGGAGATAAGTTAAAAGGAATGCTTTATACTGATGTAAGTGTATACATATATATGACTTTTAAATGCAGTATGCATGCATTAATTTATTAGTACTTAGGGTTTTTTTTATATGTACGTAAAAGTAGAAATATTGAGAAATGGGCACCCAAATCTAAATGCTTCACAAACAATCCTGATTGCCACTAAACCAAGTAGTGTAAGGCAAACCTTTGATGAAATTGGGATCATGCTGACATAACAGAAACTCTGGGAAGAAATCCAAATTGGGGACAAGATTTTATGTGAACTTGGTTTGGGTAAGCTTAGGATCCTTGTAAAACTATAAACCCAAAAACATACATGCAATGCATTGAATAGAGCTCTTTTTCCTTTTTTTTTTCCCCCGACAACTAGACGCTAATTTGGTACAATTATGCCTAAAAAGGGTTGCCAAGCCAAGCCAAATCAGGGGTTGCTGATAACTCTTGTATTCTTTGTCTTTTTTTGTTTTCTTTTCTGAAGGATTAAAAAAAGGGAGAGACAGCGTGCTGCAATTCAAGTTCAAAGTTCAATCCTTTAGTTTGATTAGAAAGCCCATTTACACTTTTGTAATAAAAACACCAGTCAAAGTATTGTGCCAACATAACAATGCCGCTATTCGGTCATTGGTTCCAGCATGCCGCTTTATACACTAAAACCAAAAGATTCTACTGCAATCATAGACTCTAATTTATTTACATTACAAAATCACTTCATTTTCTTTTTCTTGGAATATGTTAGCTTCGGTTCTTTATGCGGTTTACCAGCAAATGAATAACAAGTCATATATATAATATACTAGCAGCTTGAGCAAGAAAAGTTAGGGTAAATAGAAGCAGCTGTTTAAACACAAACAAAAGAAAATTCATTTTTCAATGAGAGGAGAAATCAGAAACTTTTGCTAAGATTCTGATTACTGGCCAAACCGACAAAAGGTTTCGCCTGTAAACCATAGCACTAGCTGAGTGGGAACTGGCAGGGGCAGGCATGAGGCACTCAGCTCTCGGCAGCGCTTTTTTAGGCCCCAAGCTTGCCGCAAGGAGACAAATTGAACCTCCTTGGTTATTTTAAAACGACACAGAAAAAATGGGACGCACCGGCATCATCAACATCCACGACTTCTCCAGATCCAAATTCCAATACCTAATTAGACCAAAGCTAAAGGAAAGAATAAAATTGCCCATGAGAGAACTAGTTTGTGGTCTGCGAGGTCCATAGAGTAAAGGATAAAAAATGGTGAGATTTTTGCCGTGATAGAGATGCCAATTCCAATTCCAAATGCCAATGCTCATTGCCTTTCCTTTCCACTGTAATCTGCTGACTGCATAATCTTTAACCCTGATAATACATATGTGCCTGTTCTTTTTCTCATGGTGAGAAAAAGAAAGGAAAAGAAAAAGAAATTCTCTTTTTTTACTGTTTTGGTTTCCCACTTTCCCACTTCTCTGACCACTAAAGACAGCATTTAGTCCTGACTGTGGGACCCATATTAACAAATGCTTATTGAAAGGTACCCACATTACCGAAAACTGAATTCCAAGGCCGAAAAAAAAAAAAAAAGGAAAAGGAAAAGGAAATTTTGCTGATAATGATGGAGCCTTCATATCATAGTTGATTTTTTAAAAGATAAATAAATACAAAGATCTGATTCTTCTTTCACTTTCACAGAAAGTGGAGCTTTACATACAGGAGTAGGAGAGACTAGAGAGCAAGACTGACTAGCTATTGGTAACCCGAATATATAAGCTACTGCTCTCGTTTCATCATCGAGTTATCTAGTAGGAAAAAAAATATTTACAGAGATAATCAATTAAGCTGCTGAATTAACTGACGGTGAAAACTCATTTCCTTGTCCTGAATGAATTATATCGATCATGATTGATTTACTGATAAAGGACATATTTTCCCGCTTTTTTTTTTCCTTTTCCCAGTATTCATGCTTTAGCTTCATCTGGTGATGATTTTCTGGGCAAATTAATTGATTTTTCATGAGATGGGTCACTCACGGACCTTGGCAAAACGGAAGACTCTGAAGAATCTATGACAGAAGAAAAAAAAAAAAAGATCAAAACTCATTTACTAACAGAAGATAAGAAAAGGGTCATCTTTAAAGTAATGAGCTTTAAATGTGATACCTCCACAGCCATTAAAGGATCTCTTGCAATGCAGGATGGCGCCTTGGATTCCATCTTGTTGCTGCAATAGAGAATCATCTCTCCTCTTAGATAAAGCCGGTGCAGGAGGAGCAGCGGCCACGGCAGAAGAGGCCGATCTGCTCTTTCCCAAATGCTTACAAACCACTCTAAGTCCTGCTGGAATATTCACCTGCTTGAGGTTCTTCCCGTTTACCTGATTCTCCCCAACCGCTACCTCCACCTCTCCCTTCTCCGTCGTCATTGCCTTCCCAGAAACCGGTTTCTCAGCCGCTGTAGACGATGGCATTGCAGGTTTTACAGAACCCAAGCTCAACTGGCCTGAAAACCTCAACTTCTCACCGTACCTTCTTGAAACTCTAACGTAAAGAGGCTTGACTTTCTTCAAGTATTTTTGCATTACATCTTTGGAGAATTTCTTTTCATCAGGAACAGAGTCTTCGGAGCTCTGCTGTTTCTGTGACTTGCTGTTGTCTCTGGAGAACAAAGACATTTTAGTAACCTCTTCAACCTTAAATTTCACCGTAAAAAACTTGTTCTTGCTGTTATTGCTGTTTTCTTCTTGAATTGCTTCTTGTTTTTTTGGTGTAGCCGTGGGGACAGAAACAGATCCATTAGCTGAAGCCGACTCTGTTTTTCCAGTTGAGTTGAGCTTTGATTTCTTGAATCTCAACAAGAAAACTCGAAACTTGGTGGCTGATTTCAACAACGAGACACGGAATTGAGGAGGCTTTGATTCCAAAGAAGAGCTTGTCTCAATAGGCACTAGTCTTCCTTTAAAGAACAAATCATCGGAAGGTGATAGAGTTAAGTTTGGATCAGAACGGTCGCTGCTGGAGCCAGAGGACAGTGTGAAATTGAACTCTCTATCCCCATCGGAGCAGCCATCATCAGATTTTAAATCAACATCAACGTTTTGATTCTCATTTTCTTTATCCTCATCATTATCCCCTTCTTCCTCAATCTCTTCATTTTCCTCTGTTTCCTCTGTTTCATCCTCGTCAGGAACCGCAAATTCCAGGTCAAAGAAAGGCCCATCATCGTCATCGTCATCATCCGTATCCACTGCCTGATGAGCAGTCACCGCGGTCACAATCGCAGTTGTGCCACCGGCAGTGGCGGCGGAACGTGCATCAACGCAAGCATTTCCACCAGCTCTACCGGTAGTACCTCCTCCTCTCCAATACTTAAGCAAGCTAAAAGCTTCCATTGTTGGGAGAGCCAGAATAGAAGAAAAACACAAATTTTGAGCCTTCCTCGGAGAAGGGTTTTTGGAGCAGATAACCCAAAAAAAAAGTTATTTTTAAAGTGAGAGAGAGAGAGTGGGAGGCTAGGGTTAATGGGAAGTACCGAAAATGGAGTGTGACAGAGTGAACAGAGAGAGAGAGAGAGAGCGAGAGATAGAGAAGGGGTAAGCTTAAGGAAGAGATCAATGAGACTAAAGCGAGAAAGAAAGAGAGGGAGAGCGATGCCTTTATTTTGTCACGTAATCGTATACGTGGTTGCAGGAGCCAACCATCAGGTCAGTCATGTGAGAGCAGAGAGCAGTCTGAAATTTGACAGAAGACGAGTTAAAAAAAGGGGAAAGAAAACAGAGTGGAACTATGTGTACGATTGTGTACATATACGATGACTTGCAGTTCTAGTATTAATGAAGTTTAATACAAGTATTTAATTTATTTTTACTTGATTTTACTGTATTTTCGCTGGTAGTTGATTGGGTTAGGTAAGTTCACGTCAGTTGTCACCATGTCCTCTGTGTGTTAAATTTATCTCATAGTCAGCTCTTCCATTATTCATTCCTTGAACCAGTTCAACTCGAATAAGAAAGAAACCGGAAATTTTAAAAAAAATTACTTTTACCTTTGATTTTAACTCTCCCCTTCATTCTATGTGATGTTTTGAGTCTATAATTATACAATTTTTTGAATTTCTTTTATCATCATAATTTCAAACCTCAAATCATTATGGCAATCATATGATTTATGATGTTATTATACCCCAAAATATAAGAACACAAAAATATGAAATACAATGAGAATTCTCTTTTATTAGTATTTGGTTATGGACTTCTGTTTTTTTTTTTTTTTTGTGGGATAAAGCATTGTTATAATTGCAAATTCTCTCTTTGGCACGTAATGATTTTATGTTAATAGGGTCACCGACATGGTAGCTCATTAAGTTCTAATTTAGCAGGCTAATTAATTGCTATACACCATCATTAATTATTGTTATTGTTTTCATATAAAATTACACAAATTATTAGAGAAAGCAAAAAGTGAGTGGTCGAAATAATCCAGGAAGAGGGGAGAAAAGTGAAAGACCAGGCAGAGTTTTAAGAAAAACTGAAAAAAGAAAAGGTGTTTTGATTCTTGAAGCTATATATATCATCGACTATTGCCTTTAAACTTGAGCCTCCGTCTGAGTTAAACACTTCACAACACACATTTAAGTATCACAGACGAAAAGGACTGAATCCCGGGGTCCAAGCCCTCCTGCAAGCTGCCTGCAGAACCGTAATTGGCTTTTAGCCTTTTACTTCGGTAGTAAAATCACGTGGCTAACATGCATGTAGGGGACCTTCTGCCGCTTTGCATAATCCCGATCAAGTCTTTCACTTGAAGAAAGCTTTGATCTCGACTCCTCAAGAGTTTTTTCAACCTGAATGTGCTAACCCTTACCCCTTCATTTTCTTTATGTATATATATATATATATATATGTCTCAACAAAATAGAGCAACGTTTCCTTACACGAAGGATAAAGACTGGTTCAGTGTTTCATGCTTTCGTGTTAGAGCTTAAATGTCCATATATGTGATTAGGGACTGACACGCCGCATCTGCCCCATTTCCATGGGGTTTATCTTCCCAAAATTGCAATGGAGGTGACACAGTCTGAGAGTGAAAGACAGACGGAAATAGAGATGATTGATAGCAACCGTCCGATTTATAGACAGATTAACCTCCATGGCCTTGATGTTATTACTCGGAGAAGGGTCCCATAAAAGTGACAGAATAACTCCCTTCAATCTTAAATGTAAACTAACTACTAGCAGCTACCTCCAAGCTAATTAATATAGTATTATCAATGGATTATTTATTATTAGTCTAATAGGTAGAATCAGAGATGTTTTTTTTTGAGTTTTTAAAAGCATCTGTTGCAATTTATCGAAGCAGCAACTGTCTAACCAATATTCCTACAATATTCTTCCTCGTGAATCAATTACTATTCTTTAGTTTCAATCATACAAAGGTGAATTATTCAGTTCGAAACAATTCAATATATAATGAAGTAAAAATAAATGTCAATTTCATTGATATATTATTTCTTATTGTCAAATACTCAAATACGTTAACATTCTTATTTATCGTATCACAGAGGAAATTGGCCCAAGACTTTATTAACTATTTAGTGTTTAGTTTGTAATAAAACTCGATCTATCTTGATATCATAAAACATTGATCTATATCCTCTTAAGTAACAATATATTACCAAATTTTTTTATAATTAGGTGAGTATCATGAATAAAAATAATTCGTAATCCTAATTGTGAAATTCAAATCTAAATCCAAATTCAAATTCAAATTATATATATAAACACACATACATTTAATAAAATTAGCTTTGGGAAGGTTATATAAATAAAAGTAAACACTTATTTATTATTATTTAAAAATATCATTACAAAACTATTAGGTGTATATTTGTGTATGTTGGATTAATCCAATTACATATGCTTTTAAAGATTGCTTTAGATGAGTGATTAGACAACCTAATTATAAAATGTGGGCGAAAAATATTTCTTTAAAAGATATTATATATTTTTAAAAAAACTAATAAATTAAAAATATAAGTTATTTTTTAAAAAATATTAAAAGACATTAAAAAAATTTGAATCGCATCTTAACGGGTGTTATTTCACTTTGATTGCTCTCAAATTCTCATGTAAAAGTATTAATGTTTCATTAACTATTTTGGTTTAAGTTTCATTTTAAACCCAAAGTAAAGTCCATGTTACATTTTATTTTTCAACTACAAAAACTATATTGAAAGAGATTTTATAATTTTTGACTAGGGAAGTTCAAGGAAGAAATAGAAAATGAAAATTATAGATATTATAAAGGATTTTTACCATTAAAAAAGGGGGAAAAAAAACAGAAAGGAAATATATTTAATTTTTTAACCTAATTGTGGAAGTCCTAGACCGCAAGCAATGCTTTAGCACCTTTTTTAAAGGGCCGCACTCTTGCAACAAAGCAAGTCAAAGACCCTACGTTTCAATAGCTCTTTTAGTTTTTGTTTTTATTTTTTGTATCCTTAATCATGGAGAAAAAAAACTAAATTTCTTATTCTTTTATTTTTCTAGTGTTTTTACACCCAATTGATTATATATATATATATGTATATATGTGGAGATGTTAGGTTTTAATTAAAACTATTAC
>JAQSVH010000004.1:15979148-16009277 GCA_029448705.1 Adansonia digitata
TCTCGCCCCCCCCCCCCCCAATGAACCAAAGAAAAGAGCTTGTCGTTACTTTAACATGTTTAACATAAATGGAGTTTGCGATTTAAGTTTTAAAATTTTTCTTTCACGCATACAACTCAGCAAAATATGGTTGACAGGACGTAGATGGGCACAAATTATGGTTCATTCTTAGCATTAAAAGGTTATGGGAAGAAATCACTTATAGTTAGTGCAATATAATTAACTATTCATAATCTTCAATTATATAAGATATCCAAAATATTACATGAAATTCATACTTTTAAATGATGAATTACTATATAATTTTATTTTATAATTGAATAATTATAGTTTCATAATAAAACGAAATACTAGTGAAATGGTCCGCGGAGTAGGCCACTGCTTCTATAATTTCTCGGCCGGCCCTCCACAAAGATAGGATTCTTTCTTATTAGTTGCAGGTTTAGTTGATTGTTATATCATTTTCTCCTTAAGCCCAAAATACTCCATTTTCTAGTCCAGAGGTTGCAGAAGTGCAGACCATGGCTCTAACCGCTCTGAAGCAGGCCCAGGTATTCCTAAAAAGGCCCAATTGCTAGCTTCTCTGAAGCAGGCCCAGGTATTCCTAAAAAGGGCCAATTGCTAGCTTTTCTCCATTTCGTTTTATAAAATGAAAAACATTCTTGCCCACTGCTTGTGCTCTATATCTGAGCAACCTTTTTTTGGGGTCACAATGCTTTACCTAATTGGGATTTGTCACAAGACTCACAACTCACATATACTACAGACGATTTAATCATTACTATTTTCTGGAAAGGAAGGAAGAAAATGGAAAATATTGCTATTAGTATATATAAGAGAAAGCCAGGGACATGGTACCCAGAGCATATTCGTTGAAATGTTCATTTTTTCCCAAACAAAAAGTAATATGCCTGAAATAAATACTGTAACATATACAAGGAAAGCTGCCATTGGCTTGAATGACAACAGTTCCCTTATTCAGATCAAAGGCTGCAGACCCTGTCCTCATAAAATAACCCTTCAACGACACGGCTATATTGGTCAAAGAAACTAGGAAAAACAACTGCCAGATATTGGCTTCAAACATGGTCAATGAACATCTCCATGCATTTGAAGCTGAAGTCTTTGTCATCTGGAAGCGTGTCCAAGTACAAGCTGCTATCATGAAGCCAATTAGTTAAAGGCCTTATATATATATAGTTCTGCATTGCTTTTTCTCTCGTTTACAGCATCAAATGAGGTAATTCTAATGCTATCCTACTATACTTTTTTTTTTCTCTCTAGCAGTTCGTTTTTTGCTTTAGTCCTTCTCTTTTTAGTTTATTTGGTATTGTAGGGTCCTCCAATACTTTAATCTTTAGCTTCTTTTTCTCTGTATTATATAACCTTAAAAAAAAAAATTGAAGAAATACAAGTTTATGGGTGAAGAAAAGGGAAGTATATATACTTTTTTGGGTACCGCAACACAACTTCTGCTGAGATGTTGACTTTTTATACGATATATTTTGTTCAAATGTGTGTACATGGTCCCTTGTTTTGCATTATTTATATATTTGATTCCTAAAGAATTCATGAATGTTGGTTCATTTTAATGTAATACGCATGTTTTTTCTGCATTGAGTTATGGTCTCTTTTAGTTGCTTGCTCAGGATTCAAGAAACAATTACAGTACTTTTGATTCCTTGGAATGGAATAGAGCTGCAATGAAATAGTTATTCTGGAATAGGGCAGATGGAATGAAATAGTTATATGCAGTAATTTAGTTCAGTAAAATAAAATAGTATGGGATTCGAATCCCCTAAAGCATTTTTTTATTCCGCCTGAGGTCGAAATAGCTATTTAGTAGACAGCTTAGATGAGTATTTAGTGATTTCTTAGAATAAGACCGTAATAGACTATTTATAGAAATAACTATTCTATGAACCAAATAATCGTATTACTGTAGCACGCTAGAATATGACTATAGTAGGACACTGTCAAAGCCGTTTTATTTGCAATATTGCAAGGGAAGTGCTCCTGGGAGCTCAAATTGCAGTATGGTCTTTTGGGGAGCTGGTCGTTCTGGATAAAAGATTCATTGTTAAAGAGTATTTTTTTCAAGTGCATTAATTAAATGTTTTTGGTGTCTGCATATAAAAAAATCAATAGATTATTGCTGATATGCTGTTTTTAGGATTCTATAGACGGGGACAACAACTTGTGATCGTTTCATTTTCCTGCAATAATTTGTGTATGATGCCTAGATTCAATAGACTAAAAGATGGTCATTTCATTAAGGTTAATCCTTGGTCATAAAGGACGGTCTTAATGAGCTAATTTACGATCATACTAGTCACTAATATGCTGTTTAGTTCTCGGATCCATCAACCCTGTAATTGCTGCCAAAATACAGCAAAATGCCATAAATTTTTAGAACCCAGGGAAACTTATCATGCATTAAACAACTTTAAAGGGATATAATATAGTCTACTAGCTACCGAAAAGTTTTAGAAATATGGTCAGTCTGTTACAAAGCACTTTCTTTAAGCTCTGTGAAAGTAATAGACAATACAGATGGTACAATGGTAAGGCTAAGCTGGCACCTTTGAAAGAGTAGAATTATTTTGTTGACTATCATAACGTTATTATTATGGCAATGGGAAAATGAGAATTTTGGAAGGAATAATTTGAGTGACAGGTGAAATCCTACTTACTGATAAGGCATCTCTAATCACTTGCTTTATAGGTGTGCCTACACCTATATTTGAAGTTATATTTAGCCTACATGATAACGAATGACTTTAAAGTTATATAGGAAACTACATTTTAACATGGGATAGCATCATGATGCCGATGATTACTTACTAATGAGATGCCTACATGCTATGGATACCGAAGTTGCTCATTTTGCGTTCTCTTCACCCAATGATTATGAAAATGAAAACTGTGGGTTGAAGCAAGATCAGGGTTTATGCTATCATAGTATGTCCAGGTACAGATGCGTGCAGGAATCCATCAGCTTTACTTGTATCTCGTCTCTTGGCCTTGCAATTTTCTGACCCATTTGCTTTCTGGAGAGGTACAGATAGTCTCTAAACTTATAAGGTGGCACATGACCTGCCGGCTCCACTATGGAAAACTTTTGTGCTAGCCTTTCATGGTTTTTTTTTTTTTTAATTGATGGACTCCTAAAATTGACAAGCCAACTCACTGAAATCAGTTTTTTAGCCCTTTAACACTTCAAATTCAACAGAAGTTACAGGACTATAACATCCATGTGCTATAATTTTCATCAATTTCTTGTTTAACTTCATTGTCTGAGGTAAACTTCAGTATGAGTAAGCTGTAGTAGGAAGAAGAGCACATGTTTTACCTTACACACATCTGCTCTGGTGATTCTTTTTCATCTGTTTATTTCCTTGTATGATTAAATTACCAGCAATTTCAAAACCCATATCGGACCGCGCATGTAATGAAAAAAAAAACCTGTTGTATATATTTAAGGAGTCTCTGCTGCATATTCATCTTTTTGATTGGTTAGAAGGCACCAGAAATAGGAGTATAATGGCATTAATTCTTTCTTCATTTCTTCCTCCTGTGAGGGTGGGCAGTGGGGTTCAAAAGCACATATTACTCGTGGATCAGCGGGATTGCAACCTTGATTTTTTTTCTAATCCAAGCTCAGGTCTCATCAAACTCAATAGGTCATTAATAATATTAAAATGTTATTTTTTATTTTAATATTTATATTTTTATAATTAAATTTAAATAAAAATCTTTAATTATTTTTAAATAATAAAGTTTAAACTTTAGACTTACCAGACCCAACAAGCCAGTACTTGAAGCTTCATATGCCCTTTACAAAGTTATAAATGAACATATTAATTCTATTAGTTGGGAGCTGCAAATGGGTTATCCTTTGTCACTTGCTTTGTGACTGCAATCCCTACTTCTTGGGTTGGAACTCATGAATTGTGTGCACTTTTTCATGGACATTGTTGGAAGTAGGGTCATCAACATCATGTCAAAGATGACCAAAAATTTCCCAATCCTAAATCAACCTTTTTCTTTTTTCTTTTCGTTTAATTTAAAGTATAGACATTGCAATCGTCCAAAGAGTTTCGATAGTTGGATCTCCTTGTTTTACAAATTTGACGCTCTTTTCTCTTGCTTAGCTTTCGCTTTGGAGAAAGGATATTTTGTTCCTAGTCTGGCCCCCATAAGGGAACTCCTTTTGTGTGATATTACATGATTGTTCCAAGGACTAATGATGCAATGCTTCATACATCATAATGACCAAATTGCTGCTACCTGCAAAATGAACTACAAGTTTAATTACATTTTAACATCACAAATAAAAAGTACTTTCTTTTGGGAGGGGGGGGGGTTGTGTTCCTTGTTATTCTTCATGAAAAGCTGGGATTAGCTTTGCCTTCAGTTTTTTAATTTTTTTTCCCTCTTTTAATTGGCTGAATGTTGAGTTGACATAGATGTCCATATCTTGTGGATGAATCTGAAAAGGTTTAGCATTAGAAGAAAGTGTCTTGTGATATCGAAATATGTTTGTGGTATGTGTGCCAACCAATTTATAATTTGCCGTATGTCTATAATTTTTTTTTCCTCTCAGACTAGTGATAATGAATAAGGCACGTCCAGCACCTTGGATTATCCCATTTCTTGATTTTTGTTCCCTCTTTCACCTTACCCTTCCGCTTCTTAAGTTTTTATTTTTTCGATTGTAACGGTATTAATGGGTTAGATTCAATTAGGTTAGTCTCTGATTTTCCTTTTTTAAGTTGGATTGGATTCGATTTAATTTAAAAACTTATATTATTTTTTAATAAAGTTAAGAAAATATTTTTATAATTAAATTTATATAAATTTTTTTTATTATTTATATAGTGATTCAAACCTAACTCGATGTGAACTAGACTTAATAAATTAAAATGAGTTATATAAACATGAATAAATTTATCCAAAATTTAGTACCGTCATATAAAAATTTTTATAAAAAAAATATATATTAGAATAATTATGTCTTACACCAGCAAAAGAAATAAAAAATTTCATAAACGAAGTTTGTCAGATAATATATGTTCGATAAAATAAATTTAATAAATAATTAATTAATAAACAATACATATTTCATATCCTAAACTTCACTTATAAAATTTATTAATTTTACCATCGATATGTAAGATAATTACCTATGTATTTATACTTGCTTGTTCTTTTATCTATCGGACTACTATTATCAAACCAAAAACAAAATTTCAAAGCTATATTAATAGCATATATATATTAATTTTGCATTTTATGGGTAGCTCCACAGATGATGTTCTAACCAACCATGTAGAGAGTCAATTTGATTAGTTATCTTTGCTAGAAACATCTAGATTTCATTCATTCTTTGTTTTTTAGATCTATGTTTCATTTAAAAAAAAAAACATGATGTTAGAAAGTAACACTAAAATTCAATTATAAAACAATATTCGATATGATAATATTTTTCAGCATGTATATATAAATAACTATGTAAAAGAGCATCATACAAATCAAATAATATTTAAAAATAAAAATAAAATCCAATGTCTCAGCTAGGAATTACTTACCTATAAACCTGCTTAAAAGTTGGGTTATCTGTGAAAGCTCAAAGGCTCACTCACTATTTGAGAGAACTTGAACAAAAATATTAAGCCCGAAAAATAGGCTTGAGCAAAAAAATTAGACTTGATTAAAAATAGGCAAGCCCGAGTCTGGACCGGTCTGGCTCATTTTATTATTGCATTATATATTTATTTTATATATTATGTTTTATATAATTTTTATCATATGAATAATAAATATATATAATATTATAGTGTAAATTTTAAAAACTAAGTTAAATTATTTATATTTATAAAATTAATAAAAAATTATTAAATTAATAACGAGTAATTTTTAAAAAAATATATTTTTTAAAAAATAAATTATAAAAAATATAATATAAATAAATCTAAATAGATTTAAATTATTTACTTACACATATAAATAAATTTAAATAAAATCTAAAACTTATATTTTTAATTAAATTAAATTCTAATAAATATATTTAATATTAATATTATATTTAAATTCAATTTAATCCATAAGTAAATGTTGTTACCTATATCATTAGCTTAACAGTCAAGGACTTTGCCCCGCCAAATGCACCCACTATATTCACTGACTCACCCATCATTAAAAATCACGAAACTCCACGTGTCGGAATAATCTTGGTCTGCTCGTAACATTCACGAAGTATCCATCAAAATCAAACGGCCATTAATCCTCGAATCTATAAATCGTACTTCCGGTCTATTTATCTTTTTTCACCTGCTCCGCTTTCCTTCGGAACCTACAAGTTTGGATTTCCACACCTATCAACGGTCCAGATCAAAACCTCCCAATAAATGGTTCGGATTAAAAGCCAACGTGTACGCTTCTCTATTTAGCCGCAAAAAGGATTCGAGCTTAAGAAAAAACGCACAAAAATCGTCATTTCTGGAGTTTTCTTCGGTATTTGTTTCTTTCAAGCTTCAAAACTTTTTCAAACCAGTAGTTAGGGTTTTAGGATTTGGGTGAAAAACAGAAATGGCTGAGCACGAAGAGAAGCACGAGGAATCTTTGATGGAAAAGATAGCAGAGAAGATCCAGGGCCATGATTCTTCGTCGGATTCCGATGATGATAAGCCATCAGAATCCTCGATCAAGGCCAAGGTCTTCCGTCTCTTTGGAAGAGAAAGGCCCGTTCACCACGTTTTCGGTGGAGGCAAACGTATGTTACGAAAACCCTTTCATTTTTTTTTTAAAATTTATTTGTTGATGCTAGTGTCAATACTGATTATACAAAGATTGTTGGGACTGTGCTCTAGAGCTCGAGCTCTCGTTAACACTTCTTTTTAGGAAAAAAAGCATATAGAGTATGATTCTTGCTTATAAAGTTAGAATCGTTTCTCTTTGCTCAACACCAGTCTCTAGTTAAGAGTGTGGACTATGTCTGTTGAGGCGCGATAGAGATTACCACATACGATGCCTTTGTTGATGCAAGTACTGTTGGGAATGCGTCATTGTTCACTATTTTTTTTTTAATTCCTTAGCTTTGAATTTTGATAAATTGATGTTGTTAGAGATTGATTATGGTTTTTGATTTTTCATTGTTTGTGTCAGCAGGGAAAAAAAATCTATTTTTTTCTAGATCTTCTACTGAATTGATGCAACTAGCTCTAGTAAGGTTTACTTTTTTTATTTATGAGAGCGAACAAATTATGGGATTATCTTGTTTTTTAAATGTTCTAAAGCACAGTAGTATTCATTATCAATAACCTTCCCCGGTGATAATAATTTGATATTTTTAGGTGATTATCATCAGTGATTATTACCTTTTGACTGTAACTTGTTTATGATTTATGCATACTTAATTAAATTGGGTTTATGTGTAACAGTGGCTGACATTTTCCTGTGGAGGAACAAGAAGGTTTCGGCAGGAGCGCTTGGTGTTGCAACTGTGATATGGATTTTGTTTGAATTGCTCGAATACCACCTTTTCGCGCTAGTGTGTCACCTCTTGATACTTGCTCTTGCAATACTCTTCTTGTGGTCAAACGCAAGAACCTTCATCAGCAAGTAAGTTGTTGAATTTGTTGTCTATTTTTTGAGTTACATTTGGATCTAGGTTTCATTTTGCTCATTGCAATGTACATTGTTTTGAATAGGTCTACGCCACGCATCCCTGAAGTTCAAATTCCTGAGGACCCTGTTATAGAGTTTGCTCAAGCACTTAGGTTTGAGATAAATCGGGCTTTTGCTGTCCTACGGGATATTGCATCAGGAAGAGATCTTAAGAAGTTCATCTCTGTATGTGGTTTACCTGCACTGAATAATCATCATTTTCTGGTGATCTCATGCAATTATTCATCTGATTTGCCATTAAAATAGTGATATAATGGTTAAATGGTTTGCTAGGTGCTGATTATTTCATTGATATGAAGATTTTTGAGTTATGCTATTTTGCATTTGACAACAATATTGGCTTGGGATTGTGATTGTTTAGGTGATTGCTGGCTTGTGGGTCTTATCTATTGTAGGAAGTTGGTGCAACTTCTTGACACTGTTCTACATAGGTATTGTAGTTTCCTTCAAGTGCTTTGTTTTTCCCCACCTATAAACATTTTGGTTTCCTGATTTTGTTTTAATGGTTTTGCAAATCAGTCTTCGTACTATTTCACACTGTACCTGTGCTGTATGAGAAATACGAGGACAAGGTGGACCCATTTGCCGAGAAAGCATTGCATGAGATTAAGAAGCAGTATGCAGTGTTTGAAGCAAAAGTTCTAAGTAAGATTCTAAGCAAGATTCCAAAGGGACCATTAAAGGAAAAGAAGAAGGATTAGATTTACCGGCCAAGATGTGCTGTTGCTGGGTTGTGACAATACATCTGGCAGCTTTGTTCCGTGAAGGTGTTATTTATTTTATCCAGTATCAGCTGCAACCCTGCTTTCATCCTTTATTTTCGTAGTTAGCCAATGGGTTCACAATGTTGATGAATATGGGATCTTTTTTTTGTTTTTTTTCCTTTTGAATATTGTTTTTTCTATGCATCTTATATGCTATGTGAAGATATGTTAATCATATTGCATGTTTTGATTAGTGCTTTATACACTAGGTTAAAAGTTCTCTCAACTTATTCTGGATCTTTCCGAATTATTGACTTTGCCTTTGTGTTTGTGGGTTGATTGACGACGTTGATCTTTATTAATTACTGCTGCTTTTACCATAATTTAATTAAAGGTTGCCAAATGTTACACCCCAGTATTCAATCAAAGAAATATGCAAAAACACAAATATAATTAGACTCTCCCGCAGTTTGACGGCAATCTAAGTCATTTCTCGAAGCAAAAAAATTAGTTAAACCACTGATGATTTCAGAAAGGACTGGTTCTCGATCCCAGGTTGTGAAACTCAGTTTAAACTTGATTGTGGTCTTAACAAAACCATATACATTAACAAAACAGTAGGGACGTGAATTTGAGCCAGCAGATATGCAAAGCTGCGTTTCAGCTTACTTGCGTCGTCGGTTATTGACCAACTCCGGGTTGCCTTTTCTCATCATGGCAACAAACTCATCGTAGTTAATTCTTCCATCCTGCAGGAAGAACATGGTACATCAAATATGAAGATGCAATGCCAATGGTCAAGAAAAATAACAGGTTTGGGTTCTATCTAAAGAACAATCAGAATTCAATTCAATAACCCACTTTGCTACATTTTCACTAAATATGGTTTTCATTATTAGCCAAATTTATGTTTGAAGAGAACAAAATATATTAGATGTTTTATCTCTAAAGAGGATAAGCATACCCTGTCGGTGTCAACTTCTGCAATGATCTCTTTTATTGTTTTCTCATCACCCATATTATACTTCCTAAGGGCATGCTCTAGCTCTTCCATTGTAATGTACCTTAAATTGAGTAGCAAATGAATAAGTTCAGTCGTCAAATGTGAACATATGATTCGGGAATGAAAAATTACAACAAAATAGTTATATAATGAAACAAGATGGCAGCACTGATTACCCGCTATTGTCTTTGTCAAAGTATTGGAAGGCAGTGTACAAGTGTTCTTCTCTTTCTATTCTATTCATGTGCATGGTAGCTGTTATAAACTCAATGTAATCAATTGTTCCATTTCCGTCAACATCAGCCTGGGGAAGTAACAAACAGGTTATATACCGTAGCTAAGTTAGGAAGAACGATTTTTACATAATGAGATTTATACACATTTTATATATTTCAGGTAACACCTGAAAACATGGTATTCATCTATGGTTTTTTAGTTCTTGTCTGTCATTGAGATACCAGCAGAATGCATGTTAATCAAGATGTAGCACATTCATAGAACAATACCATGACCAGATGCTGAGATTGCGGGTTATAGAACAGAAAATGACATGTTTGGGCATAGCCCAACTTACATATTAGCTTAGCAATAACCTAAAATATAGATAACTGTCATCGTGAGGTACCATTAAGCCAGTCATGTAAGAGGTCATATTCATCTTTCCTTAATACTTGGTTTTGAGTTGCACTCAAGTTCCACTATAGCTACCTGGGAAATTAAGGGTCGCAATAGCACATTTAGCAGGGCATGAGACTGACAGGTTGGCTTGAGGAATGCTTAAAGATATCCAACATCTGTGGTCCCCGTCTTTGTCCTCTTTGATCTGTTTAGCATTATAATGGGATGACATGTTGCATAATGGCTTCACTCGCATTTATTGTCCTTGTAAAATTTATCAATTTCTACGTTGTTCCTCAGTCCTAGAGTCTCCTAGTCTCCTACAGTCCTACTCTCAACCAAGAGTAGAGGCATGGTACTTGAATTTGCATAAAGCTAATTATACGTAATACTATTCCGTAATTGACCAAGGTTCTATAAGGAGAGAAATGAAATCAATCCAGACATTGATTCCTCATTAGATTCATGCTTTTTAAAATTATTTAAAAGAACCAAGGTTCTATAAGGACAGAAATGAAATCCATCCAGACATTGATTTATCATTAGATTCATGTTTATGAAAATTATTTGAAAGCACAGTGATTATAAGGCAGGATGTATATAAACGGATCAAGTCATACCGCTTCCATTAACTGCCTCACTTCTTGCTCAGAAAGCTTAGTGCCGAGTTTAGGAAGACCAGCTTTCAACTCCTCAAAGGTGATTGTTCCACTGTTATCAGTGTCCATGGATTTGAACATCTCCTTCAAACCTATGATTTCCTCTTCAGATAAATTTTCTGCAATTACCTGAAAAGAGAGAAAGAAAGAAAATAATAATCTATAACGATGATGACAATGTTGCCACATTGTTGCAATCAACTAATGGCTAGAAATAGACTATAAGTCTTTGATGCTAAGGCCCTGAGATACCGCATATACTTGAGTAAGTTACTATTTTTTCATATGCACCCGGGCTAGTAGGTCAACCAAAGAAGAGCACTCTTTCAAAAACGAGGCATATCACCTTCAACAATCCATCTTTAGCTTGTTCTCTCGAGGATAGATCTTTAGATATTTTCCATTGTAGTCTCAGCTTTTGAAACATTTAGGTAAGAACACCTCATTGCTAATCCCCCATTATATTATATTTTTTTTCATGTTCATGAATTTTCTGGCTTAAATATTAAAATTTCATAATGGTAATGGAGAAAGCAATTCACCTGTAAAGCAACCTTTTTGAGTTTGTTCATTGCCCTGAATTGCTTCATTCTAGATAAAACAGCAATATCAAGAGGCTTATCAGATGCATCACCATCTTCACGCATCCATGGATGATCTGCAGTGCAATTTGTAAGTGAAGCTTTATTTCTTTTTTATGGATTTGCCAAGAAACTTGACACAAAATTTGAAGTAAAGCAAAGAAAAAAAATTCAAAATCTGAATTGGACAGCCAACTTCATAGTTTCGAATCCAAGGCTTTTAACTTCCATATCCTTGACAACAGAACACAACTGCCGTCAACTTGCAAAACCCTAATAAGTTCATAGGTCCTTCCAAAAAAAAAAAAGGAAAAAAGAACTTACTTAAGGCTTCAAATGCTGAAAGCCGTTCTTTAGGATCATCTCGTAGCATCTTCCTCACAAGATCTTTGGCACTACTGGAAACAGAGGGCCATGGATCTGATAAGAAATCAATATTTCCCCGAAGAATAGAATCGAAGATACTCTGTTCAGTTTCTGCATACAAAACCAAAAGCATAGATGAGAGACCCTCTCACTCATCCACCACCGAGTGGTGCTCCCATTAGAAATTAGCTCTTATCCCATATAAATCCTCAACTACAAATCATTGAAATTTTAAAACTACAAAAGTTTTCAATTCCTAGAAAAAGGATATGGCTATAGAACATTATTGTGAGGATCATCTAATCATCGCAAGAAACAATAGTAGTACCTCCATAGAATGGTGGGACCCCACTAAGAAGAATGTAAAGAATCACACCAGCACTCCAAATATCAGCTTCAGGCCCATAGCGTCGGCGCAATACTTCTGGAGCTACATAATAAGCACTTCCAACAAGATCCTTAAAAAGATCTCCTGCATGCATCAGAAGAGAAATTTCCTAGTTGATTCCCATCATCAATAAGTACATAGAATATAAGTAACTGTGAGGAGAAAAGTAACTGTCTTGGCCTCCTACATTATTCTGTTAGATGAATTGCTGACAATGTACGATTTTGTTTAAATAGTAAGCATTTTATTGTTTGAAACATCTAAGAATGTCAAAGATCTTCCATATGATATTTCCGTCACACAGAAAAATACGAAGATTCTTCATTCAGTCATTGACGATTTGCTACAGCTACAATATTCATTCAGCACAATATGCTTTTCCAGTTCTCTTCGACACTGTCTCTAGTCGTCTTCTATTACAACATAGACAATGCCCCTAAGAAAACATTGTTCCAACGACCAACGTATCAAAATACTCAAACTAAAGATGAGACTTTCATTCCAACACAGCTGTTGTCAGTAAAAAAAAAAAAAACACTTCTGAGTTGTGCATCTAATGTACCATGAGAAGCAACCATCAAAAAGAAATCCAACTCCTGAATACAACAATCATAGCTTCACCCCACTGTCCTAGGATGAAAACTTGGTATCCCTCTTCTTTTTTTCTTCTATAAATCTCTTATCACATTTTCAGAGCATTAATATTGATCATCAGTTCGTCACAACAAAGTCAAACAAACTCAAATCAGAGAAATCAAAAATGCTCACCTGGCTTAAAAAATACAGAGAGCCCGAAATCTGTAGCCTTCAATGGAGAATCCTCGTCCTTACTCAAGAACAAGAAATTCTCAGGCTTCAAGTCTCTGTGCATCACCCCCATGGAATGACAGTTATGCACCACCATCACGATCTGCCTACACAAATTAGCTGCCTCCCTCTCTGAATAATGACCTTTCGCTATAATCCGATCAAACAACTCCCCTCCCGCGCACAGCTCCATTATCAGATTCACGGAGTGCCGATCCTCATAAGCCCCCTTCAGCTCCACAATATTCCTGTCAAGCCCATTTGCTTAAAACTTCTAAACTAGTAAATCTACAACAGAATTAGATAATATATATATGTATGTATATACTATCAAAGTTTTTTTTGGTGGGGAAACCTGTGGCCGGTGAGGTGGTACATGATCTGGACTTCACGTTGGACATCTTCGATATCATCACGATTGATAAGCTTACGGGTGGCAATTGATTTACAAGCGAACTGCTGCTTGGTTTCTTTGTGAGTCACCAAGTAGGTAACCCCAAACTGGCCACGACCGAGCTCGCGGCCGAAGACGTAAGTAGACCGGACGTCCTCCATGGGACGGCCGAGCACACGACCGATCGGTGGAGCAGTGGTGTTGGCGATGCCGTGGTTGGAGGCGGCGGAGGACGAGTGGTGGTGGGTTGGAGGTTGTTGGGGTCTTGAAGGCGATGGGCCACCGGCAGGTATGACATTGATGCCATTGTTGCGACCACCGCCGGAATCGGAGTCCGGTCGGAACTGGTTGTCGGCGGATGGAAGACCGTTGCAGTTACCCATTCTTTAAAAAAAAAAAAAAAACCAATTTCCTTTCCTAGGTCAAATGTCAGTCAAGAGAGTTAGGAGAGTGAGAGAGGAGCGTTAAAAAGGGGCAGGTGTTTTTGTTTGTATGTTTGTCCGAAACCGAAATGGTAAGGACAGGGAAGTATGAGGTTTCTGAAATGACTAAAATGGGGTTATATTGGGGCTGCTATCGTACGTGCGTGACCGTGATATCCTCGAAAAATTCAATTTTGTCCTTATGTTTGTGATCTCCCCGTTTTCCTTCCTTTCGTTAAAAGAAAAAAAATCATCAACAGGACTCCCTTATACATTATATAAAAAATAATTAAAAATAATATAATTATATAAATATATTAAAATTTATATAATATTATTTATAAATATATAATATTTTAAACATATAAAAATATAAAATTAAATAAAACCAATGATATAATGGACAGTTGGTGTCATGTCCGAAAGTTTCCGCAGTTGATAAAAGCTCCATTTACCCTTTTTCTGTACTTTCCTATTCGTTGTTTTTAACTTTAACCAAATAATAATCCCACGGAAGTAAAATGTCGTGTCTGATCCGAGACCCGGCCGTGGGTGAGAACTGCAAGAAAGAAAAAGGCAGAACGCTCACGCGCTACACTGAAAATGACACTACACGCTGTTTTCGGTAATTTTAGCAGGAACCCTTTAAAAAAAAAAAATCCAAGAATCCCATTTGTTCGTGGCATACTTTTTTTTAGATATAAATAGATTTTTATTACCCGATAAGTAGCTAAGAAAAATACAATTAAAGGCCTTTAAAACTTTGTAAGTCAAGCAAAAATGGCAGAGTTTGGACGCCAAACATTAGAAAGATCTAAATTACTAAGGCCGTATGGAGGCATGGAAATTATTCTTTTAATGTGATTTAAAAGATGTTGCTTCAGTTTTTTTCCAATATGCTTCCAGAAACCCGTTGTTACTTTCTTTACTCACCAAACAAACAAAATGCATCCCAAACAATACTGACAATTAATAAATTTTTATTTTAATTTAATTAATTTATATAACCATATTTTATAATAATAATTAACGAATTAAAATTTAAATGTTAATATTTACTATTTTTTTAACTTCGGTTATACCTAAAAAAATGATGGCGATGAGCGCTTTGCCCAAGTTTGGTAACAGCCCATTTCAATTATTTATTCCAGCCAGCTACTCTCCTATTTACTTCGCATAAATTGAGCACCTTCTGGTCATAGAGACTTGTATAACATAGACAGTGCTCATCCACCGTCATCCCCCGTCCACCTTTTGCCATACAGATTTTGACAATTAACATTTGTCATAAATTTTGATTTCAAAGTTAATTAAGGGGTATAATTATGTGATTAGGGATTTAATTTGACTAATTTGCACTTAAACTTTAAATGCTAAGAGCTTTTTAAAGAATTTAGTGCTTAATTCCTTGGTGCAGTGAATTTTATAACTGTCGAGTGGTCCATTTCTTTAATTAACTCTTCACTTGCAACTTTGATCATGTGCAGCACGAGGGTGGGTAGAAAAAGAGCAGCTTTCCCATTGGCCAAAACAGCTGGAAATTGGTTCAAAACTGATCAGTCACCCAGGCTAATTGTCACGGAGAACGAAAAGGAGCTGACAAGTTGAAACCGCAAAAGCAAAACTGAACACATGAAAAAGTTTTCATTGACTTTGTGACGTTAAAATCAGGCCTACTTTTTCCTTCGTTGAATGGACATACAAATCATTATGAAACACCCAAGTCCTCTCATAAAATAAATTCTGTAAGCGGCAGCTTTTGGCTGATAAATTTGATTGAATATGTAAACGTAAGTTGGCGTGTACATGCAGCGATTCAATTATGCTGTAGCGGAGCGATTCAACTATGTTGTACCGGAGATGGTCCACTAGCTTCTGCTCAATTCCTTGCAGATTTGGGAGCATAACAATAAAATAGCTGGGATCAGCTTTCAAGACCCTAGGCATCCGTTCTTCGATGTGTTTAGTATGGCTTATCCGTGAATTAAATTTAATTGAATTTGGGTTATTTTAAATTTTATATTAATAAAAATTATGTTTGTTTAGATTTGATTTGATTGAATTAGTTCGACATGTAATGATCTTATTTGAGTCCACACAAATCAACCCAAATTTATACATAGAAGGGTTAGAGTCTTCTTGAGAAATAATTATTATTTCTTAAAAGAGGATAGATCCCACTTAAAGGAGGATCAATCTTTATTTAAAATTTATATTAATAACATTAAAATGAGTCAAATTATGTTTGGACAAAAAATATGATGTTCAAAGTTCGATTTATTTTTTAAATAAATTTTTTTAATTCAAATCTACTTTTTAAACCCAATATTTTTATCTAGATTCTACCAAATATCTAACTAACTTTGGATCTGGACAGTCTTCAAACCAAGTTTGTTTCATCATGTGAAAAAGTGCTAGGGTAAGATGTATCAAGACATATTGAATGAACAACTGGCAAGCAGCATGATATCTGTAGCCAATTCCTGATAGGAAATCTCAAATCTCTCTGCCCTCAGCATGTAGAAAATACAAAAGATAAATATAATCATGATTAGATTCAATTTAACAGATTGCTTCTTAGACCTCTTGTCCTGATGGCAAAGTTCTTTCTGAACAAATAATTAAAAAAAAAAATTATAGATTTGAATTTGAAATGACAAAACAGCTGCAAGAGCAGCCAGAATTTGTGAAAATTTAAACTTCTTATTAAGGGCACTGGGTACCTTGTAAGTGTTTGCTGATCAGGAAAATTCAGCAAAATTGCAGCACTAAACTGCCGCAGAACCGAATCGCAACATAATAAAGTGGCCTGTACCATCTCAATGTGATTATCTTTTTTTGCATAATGCTGTTGCGAGATTGACTTTTCTCACACATACATCCTAAAGCTGAGCAAAATCTTTACAGCATATAATGATTGGCAGGTTGCCTCCGTTACATAGAGGCAGCTCCCCTGGAGCCTGGTGGCAGAATCAGAATTTTATTTCATCTTCGAAAGTAATACCCTACAATATTCTTGGTTCACCTCTCTTTGGTCAAAAACTTTCAATGCAGGGAGGGGGTTGCTTGGTCTAATCCACAATTGTTATGTTACTTTGACTTTTTATTTATTTTTTAAATATTTGTATCTCATATTTATATTCGACAAGTATCTGGATATAAGTATAAAAATATAACTCTCTTAGGACCTTCCGAATAAATTTGAAACTTAAAAAAAAAAAAATTTAAATATATCCATATCGTACACTTACTCAAGTCCAGTAACTTAAAGCACCTGACCAGAATGTCTGCAATTTGAATGAACCAAGCTCGGGTAAACAGGGAAAAAAGATCTCATGACCCTATGCAAATCCTAATTTGTTAAGACTAAATTTGCTTAGGTTCTACTGGCTAAGGGCAAGGTCTGGAGTTTCTTGGCTTACCTCAAGGAGTCTTGGTTAAAAATTTGTGTTACCTTTGCTAGTTTCAACGTATTGATTTTCTCATGTGACATGAAAGAAACACGGGATTTGTATTTGCTTTATTCCTGGAATAGATTCCCCGTCTAAATTTTTCACATTTTCAGTACAGTTAATACCTTCCTCAATCTGTATAAACAAAAAGAAAGTTCCTCAATTAGTTCATCTGTTTCTGGAGAACAACGTTACCAGTTATTCAATTATTATATAGTTTTTAGGTTTATCAGTTTATGAATGTAACCACAGAGTTCTTCATTTGATTTTCAAAGTCCATTAAGAAAACTTCGAGCATCGATTCGTCTCCGAAAAAAGTGTTAACTGCAATACAAGCAAGCCAACGAGAGATATAGAATATATATATTAAGAATAATACAAAGAATAAACTCCTAAATATAAATTTAAGGAATACATAGTGACTATGCTTAAATCATCAAGAACCGGATAGTACCAAAGAATTAAGCATGTCGAAGATGATGATGGACTGGAGAAATTCGAATTCAGTGTGATTATATTAGTAGTGCACGTATCAGCAGTCTTACTCAAGGTATAATTCCCTCAATGGCGAAAATGAAGACTGTCAATTTGTGAGTAGTGGTAGATTCTTGTTTAAAACACCGAACCCATCTCCAGACACCCAAAGGCAAACGTGGATATTTGATTAATGCATTTGCCAGGCAAGTTTAGATTCTAATTCGCCATGGATGCAACATTATTGAGGTTCAGCATCCTTATCCTGAGTTTTAAACTCCATCTACCCTTCTATTATTGCCTTATAATTCTTTTTTTCCCCCTACATTTCATATCCTGACTAGACATGCTTTGTTTCCCAGTTGCACCTTCAGCTAAGCTTGGGTGCACTCCCTTTATAACCTTCCATCCATGTACACATTTCCCACCTCCAAACTCAATTCCTAATTCTCTTGGAAAATCTGATCCGAACATTCGGATTAACAAGCTCAACAAGACAGTGAATTTGAAACAAAGTGAGTTGACAGAGTTGGAAGAACTTATGTTACTTGATTGGAGAACGAATGGCGAAAAGGGCAGTGTTCAACATTCCATCAATCACTAAAGCCAAACAGCCAGAAGTTAGAACGAAATCCGGCTTCCAGGGCTTTTCCTGCAAAGCTTGGATATGGAATGTTTGGTAATTTTGCAAAGAAGATAGCAACAGAGAACATTCATTCAAAGCTGGACTAGGTGTTCTATTAACTTCTTTGCTTATACTACTACGAGGTCCTTACGAAATTTTTGGCACCAATATCATTTGGTCCATCCTTGCTGTTGCCATCAGGTTTGAACAGACGGTATGTATGTATGTGCACGTTGTCGTGTAACACACTCATGATTGCATGTTCATGGCATCATGCATGAACCAACGCCATGAAAAAGAATAAGCCACATGTATGCAAAAACACAAGTTATCATACATGTTTCACACTCTTCACCTATTGCCTGATAATATCATTATAGTCGATTATTCATGCAATTCATTTAATAAAATTTTTTATTTTTTTATTTTGTGTTAGGGTTTTAGTGTTTTTTTTATCATTTTAGCATTAATTCACGAATTTTGTTATTTAAAAGAAGATAAAGAAACATGTAAAAATGAAGAAATAATACTTATAATAATGGAGTTTTTTGAACTTTTAATAAAATATTAATAGCACATATAAAAATTTATAGTAAATTTTATCTTAATAAAAAATATTTAGGCTTCTGAATTTTTTTTTCATTAGAATTATATATTTTTTAAAAATTATATTATTATCTAAAAATAATTCCAATAATACTATTTTTATGAATTCACAAATAATATATCTATTTAATTGGAATTCCTTTTCTAATATGTAAGATGTAATATAACAATTGATTTCATTATTCACATAATAAATTAATTAAAAATTTAATTTAATAAGAGTATAATTGAAATAGTATATTATTATATATTCATTCCTTTCTTTTTTATTCCTAAACAAATAAAGGATTTTCATAATTCATTCTGTTCCTTTCCTTCTACTCTTTTTAGCTGATCCAATCGAAGTGACCAAGTATCCTCTCCTTTAAAAATCCTTACTTTCCTCTCTTTTCCTTTCCATTACTTTGCTAATTTCAATCCAGACATTGGTTTCGAATAGAATTGTGTTATGTATTTGGATGCTAATGATATATTTACATCACAAAATTAGTATTAAAAAACATGAATTCCAATATTGATGAAAGTTTAATATCGCTAGACAGGTAACAAGGCTACGGACGAAAGAGGAGCAGAATTGGACTGATTGGCAACCATCCACTCATGTTTGAGCTCATGATTTGATTCAATATGTAACAAATCCATGATTACAAATACACATCATCAATAGCCGGAGCAAAGAACAAGTCCTAATTAATAATTGCACAAAAAAATGTGATTTTAATTTCTAACTCCAACCTCTAATTCACAATCTCAATCAACGTTACAGCAGCGAAGACGAGAAAAAGAGTGCCGCCGATGTAGGCAATGGCCTGCACAAGTATCAAAGGAAGACTCTCAGTTGCATTTGATGGATGAAATGCATATAAGAAAGCTTAATAAGTTTCACTGCTTAAAAGTTAGCAGTTGCATTGACAAGGCAAGGAAAAAGATGTCCCCAAAAGCACACAATCCACACAGGCGCCTTGTGTAGATATTCGAATCCTCAGTTTAGTCATATGGGATTACAGTATGGTTGGCCTGAACATCTTGGTCCAACACAATGCACCTCTTAAAGGTACAAATACCATGGTGATGCCGACTTTATGTTCTTGGACTAGATGATTTAAACCAAAGAGTAAATCAGTAAGCTAGATAATATGGTATAACTGGCTCAAACCAAACTTCCATTTCATACTCTAAATATATCCCACTGAAAAAAGATTGTCATTAACTAGATCCATGAGGAGAATTATGGCCAAGATGTGTTTTTAACAAAACAATAATTTGGAATAATTTGACAATTATTAGACCTGATGAGGAAAGGAATCAGACAATGTTGAGATGCTGATAACATTAAGTTTGAAATCACTCAAAACTCGACGAGGATTGTCCTAAGTCCATGTGGAATATCTTGAAGCATTGAACTTTCGACAATATTCTCAATTGTAAGGAAGATTCAATTTTTATGCTAAAGAATAAAATTATTTGTATGCTACAAGACCAGTTTAGAGATTTTTTAATTCCATATATGCAAGTACAAATGAGGCTTCTGATACTCTTTGCCTGGCTTAGTACTAAATTTCAATACAAGGGGAACTATGGAAATCAATTGGGAACAAGTAATAACCCCATGATGTCCTTTTGATGAACAGACGAAGAAGGTTGAAAGTTCGAATTTACCTTCTCTGATAAGAATGTTCCCAATAAAGATCCTCCCAAAACAGCAAGCTGTAGAAAGAAATTGCAAGTCAAGCAGGTCTCTCTGTTTCTACAAGAAATTCTAAGATAAAAAAAGGTGGAAATTGTAATTGGATTAATAAGGGTCCTGACAACTGAAGTCCATCAGTTGTTCAGCCGAGAAACGTAAGCAATTTTGACTCACATAATTATATTTCGCAATTTCAGTTTACATAGTAGAAAAGATCTGCAGCAGTAGCACTATCAAAATTCCAAATTTTCCAAGCATGTTTTTAGGGAAAAAAAAATCTTGCTGTTTTCCTGATTTCACAGTAAACTTTCAATTTTTGCAAATACTAGCCAGTGAAGTGTGCCTGCAAAGAAAGACTATTTTGTGTTTATTCGTTTATGCTCAAGTATAAGTTACCAGAGTAGCAACACCATGACCAGCCAGTGCACCTGCGATGACTCCAAGAGGAGAAGATGCTGCTGCAAGTGCTGCATGAAAAGAAAAGAATTACATAAATACTTCATAGAGAGGCAACCTTTCTTGGTAGAATGAATGTGAAGCTTGAATCCGGTTTGAGAAAGTCACCAGCTAAAACTTATTATGATAATATAATATTCCTCATTGAAAATTCCTATAACATCTCAGTTTCAGACAGCCAGACAGCAAGAAAAGGAGAAAAAATCAAGAGCTTTGGAATTAACAAGAAGAGATTTCAAGCAAATTTAGATTGCTTTTACATAATTTTTGGCTCAGAAACTCCGTAATAAGAATGAAAAAAAAACATTTTTTGACAGAAGAATTAAAAAAAGAATTCCTTTTTTTATCATCTTTAAGTAATCTACTTGTAATTTTCTGATGACCATTAACTTGAGTTGTTAAGACTGAAGATGTGCATCTGCCTTGAGATATATGATGAAAAGCAGATGCACAGAAATTCTTTCCTGTATTGATATAAACAAGTCATTCTCAATTAGCAAATCATAACTCAGCCTTGATAAGATAGATATATTTGATAAGGATCTTTTGTGTTAACTGCTAAGCATGTACAACAAGAAAGCTTCATACTTTTAACTCCATAGAATTATCATTAATTGAAGATATGATAAATGCGTTGCAGCATTGGCACTGACCTATTGTGGAAAAGAATGATTTGTCACCCCACTCAGCAACAAAAACCAACAAGAAAGTGCTAATAACAGTGTTAGCAGCAGCTAAGATCCCAGCTCCATTTCCAGAAAATTCTGAAACTGCTAACTCTGCCTGTTTGATACCACAAAATGTGAACCTGATTTAAATTAACTCTGAAATTAAATCATCTACTTGAAAAACGAGGACCAATATTGGAGCTTGAATATCCAAGACAAGCCAAAAAATAAAAAATAAAAATCTTAAGACATCATATAAAGAAATGGTTCTTTGACCTCCTTTTGTTCTTCTTCTGCTTTTTGATTACTACTTGAAGCAGCATCAAGCAACGTTGAAACTCCAAAGTATACCTGAAATTTTTTGACGTAGCTTACTCTTCTGCTTATGTTAGCTAGAACAGAAATTCCAAACTACAGATTCATTTGTAGCATATTCTGAGCATATAATGTGCTTTCCACATCTATATCCTGCAACTAAAATTTAATTTAAAGTTGGAAGATAATATACCAGAAGGCAAACTGCAGCAATATCGTCGATAGGCAGATCAGCCTCGCCAAACCTGGCATTAATAGTCTGATTTTTAGAAGAAAAAAATTATAAACCAACATCACAACATGACAACTGCTTGACCGAAGATATTTTGAAAATAACCAAATCATCCTAGCTCTTTAAGCTATATAGTTGTTTTATGAGTGTAATGATATACCTACTTAAAAACTTTCAGCGGAATAGAAAGTTGCAACTCTTTCATTGATTTAACTTTACGTTGCAAATATCAAAATTGAAACCCATTAAAAAATATCTCAAGATTATACATATTGGTTCTATATAGTGGTTTCAATTGCATTTCATGATCTACATACTGCCATTCGATAATTGTCTTTTTTCTGGCCAGGTTTATAATATACGTAAAAATCTCAAGGGAAAAACCTGAATGGAAGGATTTCATCAACATAGTGAAAAGTTCTTCCGAGAATAACAGATATGATTGTCATTGCCCTGCACATAATAGACGAACACTTCAATTATTTAAAATGACATTTCCATTTTCTAAGAGAAGCACACACCTACGAGGAATCTCATTCATTGAAATTAAAAAATGCAAAGGACTTCTAAATCACCATGCATGGGAACATACGCAAGTGCACCAAAAGTCCCAACGAAAACTACTGCAGCAGAGTTTCTAGCAGCTAAAAGTGCCTGCATATAGAACACTCAAAATCAGGGTCCACCCAACAGTATATCTACATGTACTATTGAAAAGAAAATGGTTAAAAATTGAAAAGAAATGCATTAGGAAATGCATCATCTGTTAGCAATGAGAAAAAGATTAAGATAGTATCTACTCCAGCAAAAAATGACAATGGTGAATGACAAGAGTTTAAGTGACAATGGCGAATGACAAGAGTTTAAGTTATCCAAATACAAATAAGACACAAAATTTATGCTTCTGGTATAGATAAGTAAAGTATGCATAATTTGACCTATTTAGAGAATGGCAAACGAAGAAAAGATGATTGACAGATTCTTTCTCAACACTAATGAAATATTACTAAAAGGATTCAGTCTTACCGCAATGAAAAAGGTTTTGTCTCCTAGTTCTGAGAAAAATATCAGCAAGAATGCCTGAAACAAAAGAAAATGCTTAAAATTACTGTAGTTCAATATGTGTGGTCAAATGTGCAAAAACTTTAAACAACCAGAGAAAAGTTAGCAGCGTTTTTCTTCTTTCATTTTCCTTCTGAACTTAATTTTGGAAGGCACAGTGAATTAGGAAGTAATTGATGTTTACGACTAAGAGGAGGAACAAGAACTAAAGAGTGACAATGCCACAACAATCACAAAACCAGATTGAAAAGATCAGTTCCCTAAACATTAAACTCTAAAGAAAACTTGAGAGTCTGTTACATTCTAAACATTTAATAGAAGAGTTGCTTTAAATTTACTATAACGAAGCTGAATCACCATGCATAGGCCTTAATTTAAACAATAGAAGCATCACATATAAAAGTTACAGGGAGATTTTCCTCACTGAAGCAAAACCTGTGCTAATATCACCAAGGTCTTCTATGTAAGGAATTGACTGCAACCCACTAGCAATATCTGGGAGAGCGACTGCTGGTTGTGATCCTTGAAATGTGAGTAACCCAAAAAGGAGCATAAACTTTAGCACATTATTGAACAATGTAGTTGAGACAACCAAATTTGTAGATATATAATTCCCCTTTCTCAAGTTATTGTTTACAGGTGCATGATCTGAAACATAACAATCCTCCAATTTGTGCCCCAATGCTATAGTCTCTTCCCCTTTCTTGCAATGAACATACTTATATTCCTGGTCGAAAATGAAGCACCCAGATAAATACATATAAACAACTTGTAAGCCAAGAGAAGAAACTCCTATATTGCAGACAGAAAGCCACACAAAATGCTTCAAAGACAAATGTGATAGGTTAGTCAGCAACGCTAGCTAACAAAAACAGAAGATTGTTACAATTATTAAGAGAATAAGCAAAAATTTCTTTCCTGATTATAGCATCCAAAAGGAAAAAGCCAGGATTAGGGTTTTAAATCAAATCATGAAAGAAGAAATGCCATATTTTTTTCATTGAAGGTTAAACTCCTGATTCTATCCTAACAAACAAAACATCATGAAAGTAGTGGATTTTTAAACTCGTCTAAATATTTGTTAAAGTTCATAAAAAACAAAGAAGAAAAGGAAGTTGATTTCAGAATTCTTGCCAGGCCATGCCGACTTTCAGCAACTTTTTGCAGAGGGACCCCAAACCATTCCTCGCATGTGCTTAAACAACAATTTCTATAACACCTACAAGTAAAAAAATTTAAAAAAAAACACTTATTAATTCTATAAGTGAAACGCCTTCTCCAATCCCAACCATTTGCATTACATTTTGGCATTTAATATTGAGAGAATAAGTTAAAATTATATGTGATTCTTCAGTTAGAAATATATTGGTGCTTTTCTTTTTTCTTCTGGCAATTATGTCATTGGGGGTTCACAATTTGCACTTTTAAGTACAAATATCTAGGCAGGGTTCAAAGAACAAGAATGAAAATGCTCTAAATCAATGACCGTTAAATGGGTTAACAAGAAAATGAAAGCATACCTGGAGAAAAGAAGACTTTGGTGGCAAGAAATGTGCTTGGAAGATTGCTTCTTGGAGAGAGAATTAACATTGAAAGAAAGCAAATGAGAGGCGAAAGAGTTGGGAGTTTTAGGACATGGAGGCAGCAGTGAATGAACAAACAATCTGCTCTGCCTGAGCGTTGTGCCTTGCATATTCTCTCACACTCTCAGTGGCTCTCAGCTTCTTGTTTTGGCTTATGAAATGACTTGGTGTCCATAGATAAATAATGGATGGATGGATAAGTTAATGAGGAGAATAACGCCAAAACAAATTCAGCGGTTTTCTTCTTCGCTACGTATCAACTGCTTTATTACGTCTTGAAAACATTCCTTGGCCTTTAATCTTGGGTTGACTCGAGATTTCTGGTCGCTATCTGATATTGGCCCAATATCCATGGGCTTTTGTGAAAGTATTTTGCTGTCAAATGTATACCCAATAAGGAAAAAAGCCCTAAACCGAAATGCGCTCAAACAAAGTACTACTTATTGTTCTAACTTTATTAATAGAAATGCCGTTTGACTATAACTTAGTTTAGATGTACTGTTTTGAATTTAATATTAAATTACAACACCAACACAGCATATTTAATAAAAAAATAATATAATAAATATAACACGACATGTTTGAACATCAATACAATAAAATGACAAGTAAAAAATTATGTAGATAGAACACGCAGGCACATCTAATATTAATTTGCACATCCATCTTTTTGTTAATCTTTATCGAAAGAATACGGTTGTTCAAGACGAAAGATTCACATTAGTGCGGAGCCGAGTAGCCTAACGTCGACAGACAGGGATGGACGAGATTGTGCATGAGTCTCCGACCATGACTACGTCAGCCAAAACCTCGAGGTCATGAATGGGAGCAAAATTGACACTATACATAATTTTCATTGAATCAAAACTTAATTTGGACAAATAGAAGGAAAAACATTGAGATCTTTGCAAACCTAAGATTAATCAGGAACTGCTCATCCAAATACATCAAAACTATAAAATCCATGGCTGAGCTCGTCTGTATATATTGTTTAATAGCATTCATACAACTTAATATCCATCTTAAGGCGAAGATATTTTTCACCCTGTAAAATGTCAGTCTGAAACTTGGCAATGCCTCTACCCATCAAGAAATCTCCAGCTCCCCCAACAATGGACAGATCTCTTGTCTTCTCCATCATCATATCCGCGCATATAATGTTCAGAGTTGCCTTGTAATCACTCAAGTTGAAGATCAAAGTGTAAGCAAGCAAAGCATTGTGTGTAGTTTTCATATCGTAGAAATAGAAACCTTGCGCTCTCGCTACGGGACGAGAAAGCAGATGCTGGTCTTTAGTTACAGAATCGTAGAATACCTCAAGCATCCCAAAGTTGAAGTTCGCTAGCTTGGTTTTATTGGTTGCGGCACCTGATGTTGCATTAGCCAAGTCGTCGCCACCGAAAAGGATGTCACGGTAGTAGAGGATGAACCGTTTGCATGGTTTTCTCGGATTCAATAGCCTTTTGGTGGCCGAAACAGAGTAGTGTTGGGATACAAGTAGGAAAAACAACACAACGCAATATGATTTCACTACAAGAGATATCAGGCTAATTAAAAACTAGTTTAGAATTTAATCACGCTTCTGTTTGATGAAACGAACTCTCTTCATATGTCTATATATGGTCGTCGCTGAAGAGAATTACTGATTGGGATATTTTCCTAACGAATCATTGTGGCCATTTCAGCATATAATGAGTGATTAAGACGGTAGCGGTTAAGATCCGAAGTAAAAGTACTAAGTCCGCAAATCATGAAGCTTACATGGAGCTGGTGGTCGTGCAAAGGAGTTTCAGAAAAGATAGCCCCACGACAAATAATTTAACATAATTAATAGCTAGATTTAGGCATTGCTAATTGTGAAAAAGGGGTTGAATAGAATGAAGAAATGATTGCACAAGCAAATTTTACAACTTCGGCACGGGACGATCATCTCAAAGTAGTTAGAAACATACCAGTGCAGTGCACCATTGCTTTCGTACTGGTGTGTATATATAGATATATATATATATATACACACACATAGAATTAATGTTTTGACTCAATTTTTTTGTTTATCATATTTTTGAAATATTTTTCATATATATATAGTTTATTTCCAAATTCTTAATATAACATTATAGACAAATGTAAATATAACTCCATTACATATACATATGTTTATATATAAATATAAATTTCACAATTATAAATATTTAATATCCAAAATTTTTAGACATCAAATAAATAAATATAAAAATATTTTTAAAATATTTTAAATTATTATTAATTAAGTTCAATAATTTAATTTAATGAATTTTTTTATTTTTAAAAAACTAATTATAAAAAACCAAAAATGATCAAGGCAAAAAACATAAAAATTGAATAAAAAATTAAATAAATGAATTTAAAAAATTTTAAAATAACTTGGATACCTCAATATTAACTTAGTATTGATCAATACAACTCAAAATAAAAATTACCACAATACAATAATGGCATCATTTCGTTTTAGTTCAAAATTGATGCATAAGTACGACTGATGTTGGTATGATTACATTGAGTGACTTTCCTGCTTTTCTCTCGAGTAGAGGTCCACATCAGTGCGGTTTCAATGCTCCTGCGCCTATTAACACTTGCATTTTAATTACTCCTGGGATTCTCCTTTCAAGATTTCACCCCCGAAGGCTCAAACTCCAAATGACACAAATCAATAGAATAGACAATGCAACCTTTTTTTCTCTTTCAAAAAAAAAAAAAATTGAAAATGCAAGTTTTTATCCCTTTTAAGAAGTTACGATCTGAAGTTTTAATCCTTATAAAAGCAAAACACAGAAAAATGCATCCTGAAAGTCGGATCTCGAGTGTTGTTCTAGATTTGATGCCTAAAACAGGAAGACAAACACACAGAGCTCATGACTGGCAAGCACAACCTTCAAATTCGCTTGGATCATATTCGTGGAGAGAAGCAATATCCCAACAGAGCGACTTATCTACCAAACCTGTTAAATAATGTAACTCCAGTTTCCCTCGATGAGGTAGGCAATCTTCATATGGGCCCGATCGGATTACATTTTCACTTGTTGGCATCTTTACTTCGCCAATGGCTCGCGCCTCAGCCAGATTCCACTGCTAACCAGTTATGACTTTCTCAAGCCATTACAAGTCTGCCGTATTACCGCCCAAAATTTTGCAGCTACATAATCAAATGCTATAATTAATCTCTTAAAACTTCCGACCGCATGCAATAATAGTACACCAAAAGTATTATTGGAAGTTTCATCAGCTTTCAGCTCTGAAAACAACCTGGTTCATTATTTTTTACCTGTTAATAGTTCCGCTATGGTTTCTTTAAATTCAAGAAGTTCCCGGGGCATTTCACATTTCAGTAAGGCAATCCCGAATCAAGGTTAAAAAGCACTTCCATTCCATGTGCAATAATTTTTCTTTAATGTAAAATTGTACATGAAAATTTACTGACTGAAAAGAATATATGCAATTCAATTCAAACAAACAAAATCACTGACTGAAACTGTTCAAAGAAAGGTTGATAATGATCATAGAACTTCTTCTATCAAAAGTAAGCGTACACAACAAGATTGATTCTCACCAATCTCTAAATCAGCCAAGCTAAGGCAATACTTGTCCAAATCTATGACATGTTACAAAGAAACTCACCACACTGATCCTCCAATCATCATCCGCTTTGAAGTTTATCATGATGAACCCATTTATCAATCGGTAGAGGTGCTTCTCAAAGGATATCGTATTGCTTTTTCTCTTATAATCTCAGAGCCCTGTTTCACAGTTTTAGGTTCCTTAACTCAATCTCGACTAAGTAGTAGGAAATCGCAATGGCATAGATTCTTGGAAATCTACCCTGCTATCCACTTGCATCCTTGTTACGAAGCCTAAAAACTATACGCCCCTTGGTTGAATCGTAAGGACTCAATTCAACTCTGACTCTATCTCCAGGCAATACACGTACAAAATTCTTCCGTATCTTACCCGAAAGATAACCTAGAATTAAATCGTGGTTGTCTAAAAGAACTCGAAACATACCATTGGGAAGTGACTCAGTAATTAAACCTTCATGAACAAATTTTTTGTCTCCCTGCTTCGCCACGGTTTTCTCAAACTTACTTTTGATTGACCTATCACTATCAGGACCCCTTGAGCTCGCTTTCTTGCAAGTTATTGTTTTCGTTGTTGACACCTTTCTCGGATTGAATTTTACCCTGCTACTGAAAACAAGGAATGAGATTAAACGTGTCAGACTTTCATTGTTTCCAAACAGTATATCAAATCAAAGAAATCGCATCATCCTTGATCACGAAAAGGTTATCTAAGGTATCGGTTTCATCAATCATCAGACATAAAATGCTTAAAAACCATAAGATTCCATCTATGTTTGGATTAAAAAAGCCTAACTTTACACACATTAACATTTAATTATTAGATTAAATTACCAATATTAACGACAAAATGGGAAGAGTGAGACGCAAAAACCACCAACCAAATTCAAAACCAACTCAAACCCATATATAAGATAGAACCCAGAAGTAATATATAAGCAAAAAATAAAAAATAAAAAGGTTTTTAACAGTGAATGGAACGAACTAAGAATTGAATTAAAAAAGAGGATATAATTGTAGAATAATTAAAATAAAGATGAAGGCATACTTGATGAAAAAGCAAGTGGAAACCGTATGTTGGCTGGGAAGAACCAGAAAGCAGAATGGAGTGCGAAGATTGGAGAAGAGTGAAGCCATAATCTCGAAAACCCTAACGTAACACCGTAAAGCAGGAATGGATTGGCCAATCCTCTCACTCAAAACTGAATGTTTATCCCATTAGAGTTATTCAGTGTGACAAGGCGTATGCATTTTAAGTTACGCATGCCCGTTTGACTAATTACACATGAGATGTCGCTTCTTACGAGATTTTTTTTCTTTTTACAAATATTTACTTCTAACTTATATTTAATAATTTATATATTTTATTATATAATAATTATATTTTATATATTTTATATTTATATTAATTTTGATATATTATTAATTATATTATATAAATTTTAAAAATATATGTATATCATCTTATATTTTTACAATTTTATACATATCATATTTTTATAATTATATCAAATATTATTATATCTATTCTCAATGCATTTTTTTTTATTTTACGCTGTTAGATTACATACTTGCATTAATGGAGCCTTTAACTAAAGTTTAAATTTGATAATTTTGAATATATAATGAAAATAATATAAAAATAATTATAATATAATATAATATAAAAATAATATAAATATGAATATATCAAAATATATAATATTAATTATTAATTTATTAAATTT
>JAQSVH010000004.1:16009377-16027567 GCA_029448705.1 Adansonia digitata
GAAAGTCTATAACAAAGAATGGTCTAACTCTTTAACATCTATTCTTATTTGATTTGACGTATTGTAGTCAGTTACATTGTTAATACAAAGCTTGAATGAAGGGATTTCGAGAGGGAATTTTGCTAGCATGAATGGTCCTAACCCTTGAACCGATGGGTTGATAAGATTTTGGTGATTTGCTTTGCAACAGATAGGCAGGCACTGCCCACTTACAATGTTACTTACCCTCTTAACATGTTATTAATAAGTCTAGGAATGCTTTTGATCATTCATATGTGGTGTTGGATAATTATTTGAATCGGTATATATATGAAGGAGAGATTAGAATTTTAAATAAAAAATAAAATAAAATCTTGTGATTAATTGGTTACTAAGTTGGCATGGGCTGGACTCTGGATAGGCAGCCAATTCCGGCTCTAAAATGAAGGAAAATTGGTCATCATCTATCACCCAAGTGCGTCATAACATAGAAATTTATAAATATCATGCTCAATCACTCGTTGCCGGATTCCATTTGAAGTACTATCCTATTAATTAGACCTCAAATCAAAAGAATAACATTTTTTTAATAAAGAAGGTTATAACCCAAGATAAGAGAAAAGATTTTCCGAATATCATATTTTAAGAGCGATATAGCATGATATAATTGAATTAAATTCGAGTTCAAAGTACAATGACACTTTCCACTTATTGAAAACATGGTTTCATTTTTTTTAATCCTGTTTGTGAGGAAGCTTATCATTAACTTTCTTTCCCTCTAATTCAATCTCTCTTAGCATAGTTAATGGTTCTACTAAGGATTCTTTGAATCCAAGAATTCCTCAAAGTTTTTCACATTTCAGTAAAGACAAACCCCAAATTTAAGGCGGAACTGTACTTCCATGCACAATGAATTTTCTTTAAGATGTAAATTGCACATGAAAATTAGACAATTTAAAAAAAATACATACAATTCAAGTCAAGCAGAGAAAAACATTCATCGAAATTATTCGAAGAAAGGTTGGTACTGATCATAAAACTTCTTCTTTGAAAAGTAAGGCTACACAACAAGATTAATTCTCACAAATCTCTAAGCTCAGCCAAGCTCCTAGAGAAGGCAAGACTTGATCAAATCTATTGATGCCATGTTACCAAGAAACTCCCCTGCTAAACTAACAGCAATGTTGTCCCTCCGATCATCATTGGTTTTGAAGTTTTCCATGATGAAACAATATATCAATTGCTTGATATGCTTCCCAAAAGAATTGCTTTCTTTTTCTTTTTCCTTTTTCGTTTCCGCTCTTAAACTCTATAGAGTCGGTTTCAACAGTTGGCACTTCCCCACATCAATACCTAGTAATTAATTGAAGGAGCATACTTTTCTTAGAAATCTACCCTGCTATCCACTTGCTTCCCTGTTACGAAGCCTAAAAACTATACGTCCCTTGGTTGAATCATAAGGACTCAATTCAACTCTAACTCTATCACCAGGCAATACACGTACAAAATTCTTCCGTATTTTTCCCGAAAGATAACCAAGAATTAAATCTTGATTGTCTAAAAGAACTCGGAACATACCATTGGGAAGTGACTCGGTAATTAAGCCTTCATGAACAAATTTTTTGTCTCCCTGCTTCGCCACGGTTCTCTCGAACTTACTCTTGATTACCCTCTCACTATCAGGACCCCTTGAACTCGCGTTCTTGCAAGTTATTCTCATTGTTGACACCTTTCTCGAATTGAATTTTACCCTGCTGCTACTGGAAAACAAATAATGCGCTTTTAAGTTGTTAGTTTGCAAACAGTATTTCAAGATTCAAACTTTTAAAAATTGCATCATCCTTGATGATAAAAGGTTATCAAGGTATCAGTTTCATCAATTATCAAACATAAAATGCTTAAAAACCATAAGATTCTACCTAGGTTTGGATTTAAAAAAAAAAAAAACTCTCTTACACTCGTTAACAACAAATTGGAAGAAGTAAGACACAAAACCCACCAACCAAATTCAAAACTAAAGCAAACCCATACATAAAGATGAACCCAGAAGCAATACAGACGGCAAAAAATGGGTTTTTAACAGTGAACAGAAAGAACCGAAAATTGAAATAAGAAAAGAGTACATAATTGTAGAATAATTTAAATCAAGATTATCGCCTACTTGATGAAAAAGCAACTGGAAACTGGACTGTGTCGAGGAAGAACCAGAAAGGAGAAAGCAGAGTTAAGATTGGAGCAGAGGGAAGCCATAATCTCAAAACCCTAGCTCTCAGTGTTAAGCGGGGATGGCTTTTTCAATCCTCCCAATCAAACTAACGTTATCCGATTAGAGTCATTCAGTATGACCCGGTGTATGCTTTTTAATTTACGCTTTCAAATAAAAGAATGACACATCCGCTCTTACCAAGATTCCCCTTTTCCTTTCACGGAGAAATAATATAAATATAGTCTTTTTTTAAATAATAATAATAAAAGTGAATTAACAACAGTTGATACTTAATTCCCAGTATAAATAAACTATTCATTAATTGAATGATGCACAGGTTCAATGAAACATTCAGAATGAGTTGGGAATAAGTTATTTGATAATTGATGACTCATGAGCCTTTTGACATGTCCTTCAACGATTTACTGCCTGCGAGTCAGCAAAGTTGCAGCTACGTTTATTGGACTGTTTATTATTTTAAAACATTTCCAACACGTACTTATACAGTTTTAGATATTGATCCAGGAATATAATATTTTAAGTATTTTTTAAATATATAAAAATATAAAAAAATTAAATATATTTGTACTGATTATATAATCATATTCAGAATTTATAATTGAGTCCAACTAGCATAGAGTTATAGCATAACCTTTGACACTTTCTTCCGAGTTCAGAAGGTGAAATGTAGCTCCATTACTTAGGTAAGGAGAAAGACTAGTTTTACATTTTTTTTTTTCTGTTCATGAAATTTAAGGTAATATGAGTTAATCTACATCCTGTCTTCGTCAGGATAAATGTTGAGACAGAAACACATTTAGCAGGATTCTGGATCTTCGTCGGGTGATTTTTCCTCCATGTCTGGAGCCAAAGTCAGAGACCCACCGCCGTTGTACTGTTGAATAACTAAGACTGATGCTGTCATTGAGAAATCTGGAGAAATCAGCAAACTGCCGACAGGTCCTAGTTCTGGGCATTCGGTTCTCCTCCTTAAAGCTGAGGCCAATCCACCTTCAGGCATTCGGCCCACGAGAAAAAGATCGCATCGGCCAGCCCAACGAATTGCAGCAATGGTTTCCGCGACATTTCGGACAGCTTTTTCTTCATATGTAACAGAATCATCCTTTGATATCTTCCTTAACTCGGAAAGAAATTCTTCGGTTGATGACATTGTTTTCTGTCCCGTATTTTCTTGCATATCAATTGCAGAAATTTCTCCAGTAGTCTCAGGTTCCAATAGGAAGCGAATGATGTTTAAACTGATGCCAGGGTGCTCGGCCATTCGAGCACCATAAGCCAGGGCTTCACAATCATCACGGCCCCCGAAGAAAAGAACTGTTATCAAATAGGAAACGTTGCTCGCAGATACATAGGTGGCTCCACCAAGCCCACGATCAACTAGAATTCCAACAGAACAAGGAGCGTGTTCAAGAACCCTCTGGTTCACCCACCGGAAGTCTCTCCGAGTAGTCTCGAAAGAACCATCGAATCTCTGGTGCTTATGGAACGGAAGAATTATGATCGCAGTTCTCTTGCTCTCAGCAGTGGAACATATGTCCTCATGCATGTCGGCCATTGAAGAGATAGAAGTCATTGACCGGACAGTTACTTGACTCAGTTGCTGGAAGGCCTCAAATGCCACAACAACATGGTCAGAATCCGAATGCCGACCCTTATTCCAGAAGGGAAGCCCATTTTTCTTTGCCTTGTGTACCGTTAATATAGCTGATGACCTCTCAGAGAGCTCCATAAGGTGCAGAGCATACACAGAAAGTCCTTCACGCTTCTCAACTCCTCGCGAAGCCTCGAGGAGATTTATCATTGAAGGGATATTTCTTGCACTGTGAAAACAAGCCAATATTCTAAGTTGAGTATTGGGATTTTTTCTTTCGATGGTCCGATATTTGTAATCCGTTTTTTGCCTTGCAGGCTTATATACTGCCATAACAATTGGTGTGGTAATGAAGGTAGTGAAGAGAGCCATTAGAACCATAATAGCAAATGTTTGATCATTCAGAACCTGAAAGTTCCAAACGGCAAAAATGCATCATATATTTCATGAAAACCATAATGAAATAAAGCAATGATCCTAGTCACTAAAGATAGAAAACTATGAATACCTTTCTATCCTTCCCAATGTTAAGAACAATCAATTCCACCAGCCCTTTAGTATTCATTAGGAACCCAAGTGCAAGAGCTCCGCGAAGAGGCACTTTGCAGTAAAGGGACACCACAATAGTCCCAACAATCTTCCCAAAACATGCTGTAAAAATCACCAAAGCCAGAAGACCCCAGGATTGGAGCCCTTGAATTGTTGCGACGTTTGTCTTCAGTCCACTTGACACAAAGTATAGTGGCAAGAACAGACCAGATACAAGATCCTCAACTTTTTCGACAAGAGAATGGGCGAATGGCCCTTCCTTTGGGAAAAGAACTCCAACCACAAAAGCACCAAACATGGCATGAATTCCGATAGCATCAGTTACAAACCCAGCAGCCAGAACAGCAGCTAATGTAGCACATATGTATATCTCTTTTACCGGCTCGCCATCATGGCATCGACAAGCCATCCATTTGAAGATTGGGGGTACAATGAGAACCAAACAAATGACAAAAACACACCCAGACAAGAAAACCCATAGTGATACAACAGGAGAACTGTTGGATCCTGATAGGGCAACAGCAAGAGCAAGTAGAACCCATGCAGCTACATCATTAATAGCCGCAGCTGACATGGCCATTCTTCCAACATCCGTGGTTAAAAGCTTCAACTCTGCCAGAATGCGAGCTAAGACAGGAAAGGCAGTAATAGAAAGAGCAACACCCATGAATACAAGAAAAGCTGAAGCATTTACACCTTTCGATATAGTTGCTTGGAGCAAAAATGAAGAACCAATTCCTAATGCAAAAGGAAACCCTATCCCAGCAAGAGCAATTGCAAGGGCCGTTTTTCCTGTTTGCCGCAGGGCTTTGGGATCTATCTCTAGGCCAGCAAGGAATAAAAAGAAAATGAGACCAATGTTTGCTAGGGTATCCAACACAGTGAGACTCTTAGGGGGAAATACAGCTTCCAAGTAGCTCTTGCTTCTACCCAGAACAGATGGCCCAAGTAAAATTCCTCCCTGGTTCATAGCCGGAAAAAAATAAACGATCTTATTTACCAAATTAATCATAAATTCTAATTAATGGAAACATGTTTATCTGATCGAAACACATCCACTCGGAAACCAAAAAAAAAACCTTTTCACATCAACTGGTTTCTACTGGATGACATGTATATATCAGCTTTAAACTTCGTTTAAGCTGGTTGTATAAGTTTGTTGGTTGCTCGACCATGTTACACTTGACAAGCATATTATACTTAAAAGTAAGAAGGATAAGGGAGAACGACTAAAGCTCCAGAAGCTCATGTCAAACAAGACCTGCTTTTAAATTGCCATAAGACAACCTCAATAAGGTATGGATTTTCAAAAGAATAGTGTGTTACTTCCAGAAGCTATTTTAATTTTGAATTTAAAATACCAACGAAATTGTTTAAAGTTTCAAATTTCAGATGTAAAAGCCATTTAAGTAGGGAACTATAAACTTTCTCAATAGTTTGACATCAGTCATTAGGTATGCTAATAACTATACATGCATAAGGCTAAGATGGGAACTAATACATGATTTGCAGAAGTTTGAACTTTGAAGAAAGAAAGGAACTCACAATGATCTCTGCAACAACACGTGGCTGCCTTAACGGCCTTAAAAGAAAAGCAAGACCCCTTGTGAGTGCAACTACCAAACATATCTGCAGAATGGCAAGAGGAAGCGCATGATCGAGGGGATTGTCACCCTGGAAGAGGCCATTTGATGCAGCCTTCATTGGTGACGGACATTTCTGTAGTCCAACGGTAGCATTAGAAGCCATTCCACTGGGACAGCACTAACAGAAAACTTAAGCTTCAGTTCCTGCAGAGAGAGATTGCTTGTCAAATTTTCAGAATCCTATAAAAGAAAGTGCTTTCAGCGACAACCAACGCTGGCCTCGCACCAATGTCTCTTTTCTAGTCCCACTGAGACCATCACTCTCCAAATAAAAGATGGTAAGCGGGCAACAAAATAAAGAACTCCTCTTTCTCTCTCTCTCCCTTTCCTTAAAGAATGGTCAATTTTCTTGATTCTCTTGTATCCATTAAAAGTTGCAAGAAGTGATGTCAGGAATCAAATCTCTTTTTCATTTTTAAGGTTACTTGCTGAGATTGGCTGCTGCTGCATTGATAGCAAGAATATTCTCCTCAAGGAGCTGTAATCATTCCAAAAGACCTAATCAGAATTTTATTTCCTGCACCCACAAAACCACAACTCTCTCCACTCTCAGTTTTAAATATTATCATAAAATATAAAATCAACTAAAACAAAAATAAACCTAATCAACCCAATATCAAACAGTTTAGGATCATTATATCTCTGGCCCACCCTGATGCCAACTGAAACTAAAACTCCTCTGAATATGCCCATAACAAACAGGACTCTTGATAACAAGTTTACCACAACAACATTATTTAAATACAAATTAACATTTATCACCAAATCCGACTGACTATACAGGAGTTACCTGACTCAGTTGAACAAGAAATTCAATTTTTTTATATCAACCCACTAGAGAATTTCTAGGCATATATAAGTTTACCCCATCACCCTTCAAATCGACTACATGACAAACAAAGCTTTAAAATACATTTGAATTCTCTGGAGAAGTGTTCTTTTGACTTAACAAACTGCAAATGGAAATTATATATATATATATATATATGTGAAACCGCTCATTTAATGCGATATATCAGGCTCGCTCAATGTGCGTGTGGGACCAGGAATTAACTAAAGATCAAAAGGGAAATAAACGACAATTCGTTTACGCAGAATTCAATTGCCATTTTCGGAAAAAATACAGAAACAGAAACAGAGTTTGTTTTTCTAAAAGAATGGTTGAGAAAATCAACAAAAAGAAAAAAACAAGAAACACCGCTTGCATTGTAAAGAACAATGGGAAATACCTGTTTATTATGAAAGAACCAAAAAGCCTAACACTTTGGGCTTCAACTTCTTGAATCAAAGTTTTCCTGAAAAAAAGATACTCCGGAGTTTCTGCTTCAGTTAAATATATATAAAAAATGACAAAGATATCGAGATTTAAAAAATTCTTTTTCTTTTTGAAAAAAAAAAAAATTACCCTCATGCCTTCGACCTTGGATCACTTTCACATGGGAATGCGTTTGGGTGATTAAGAAACAAATTGTTGACTTCGATGGTGAAACTTGCACTTTTTTATGTTCTCCGGCAATATTTGACTTTTCGGTTCAGTTGAATTGGAGTTATGAGACATGACATATGTCTATCAGCCCGTTCTGAGAATGGGTGGATTTACCATACTACTAATGCCACTATACTGTTTGTATTATTTGCGCTTTTGGAAATTGAGTTTTTATCCCACGCATAGTTGTTAGGAAATGCTTTGATGTCGGGTATCAATATAACTAGAGTTATGCCCCTCGGCTTTGTTAGGTGCCTTTTATTTTTATTTTATAAATTTTAGTTACTATTAATAAAAAATTAACTATAAGCTACATTTTATTAAATAATGATTATATATTTAAATTTTTTATTTAAAATTGGATGAAAATTTTAATTGATTTTGTGAGTTGATGTGTAAATCTATTAATTTAAAAACAGTATTTAAAATAAAATAATTAATATTATTTTTATTTTTTAATTAATTTTAGCAAAAATTTTAAATTTTATTAAATAATAGTTATTTATTTATTTAAATTTGTATTTAAAATATGATACGAATTTTAAATCGATTTGCGAGTCAATGTACGGATAAAGTATTTTAAACACTTCATTTAAAAATAAAAATAAAATAATTATTAAAATAAACTTATTTCTTAAAACTTTTTTCACCACCTGGCTCGAGTACTTAATAGATGGATTAATCTCTTTAAATAAACTTTTAAAATTAAAATAAAACTAATTGATAAAATAAATTTTTATTTTATTTTTTTGAGCGAGTTTGATATGGATTCTAAATTGATCAGCGAGTCAATATGAAAATTAACTCTTTAAATGCATCATTTAAAAAAAATTAATAATAAAAAAATTTTCAAACTTTTTTATCAAATGGGTCGGTATAGATCTTAAATTGACCTGAAAAGTTAACCTGCTTATCAACCCTTTAATTATATCATCTAAAAACTAAATAAAAAATATCAATTAATAAAATAATTTTATTATGTGCTTATTGTCAGTGCATGTCATAAATCGACCCGTAGATCACTTACAAAACAACTCTTTTAAATATATTATTTAAAAATAAAATAAATATAAATAATTAAAAATAATTAATAAAATAATTTTTTATTTTTCTTGAGTGAGTTGAGTATGAATTCTAAATCAACCTATAAATTACTGTGAAGAACAATCACTTAATAAAATTAAAAAATTAAATATAAAAAACTAAAAGTAATTAATAAAATTTTTTTTATTTTTTCTCGAATGAATCTAATACTAATTATAAATTAACATATAAATTATTGAGTTGATCAACCACATTAAATACATAATTAAAAATTAAAAAATAATTAATAAAATAAAATTCTGTATCGAGTGGGTTAAAATACAAATATCAAATAATATGTAAGTTTTCATTTAGACTAACCCCTTTAAAATATATAATATCAGCTTTTTTATATATGTATTATAGATATTAATTTTAAACTAAACCACAGTGATCAATTATTCAAAATATAAGATAAATTGAGATATGATACAAATACAACACAACAAATAATATAAACACGATATGAACGGATGAACTTGTCAAATATATATAAATAAATTATTAATATGTAAAAATTTATATATAAATTTATAATACTCTAAATATATGAAAAATAATATTAACACAATATATATAAATATTTAAATAAAACATAACATAAATATATAAATATGTAAAAATATAATAAAATAATATAAATTATTAATATATAAAAATTTATAATATTTTAAAAATATAAAAAAATATGAAACCAACATACTTTTTTTCTCTCTCGTACTCTTTCCTTTTTTTTTCCTCTTTTCTTTTTCTTTTTCTTTTCTTCTCTCCTTTCCTTCTTTCTCTCTCGACCCAGTACCTGTGAAAAAAATAGAAACAGCAAAATGACATGTGTCAATACCGTATGAATTTGTATAGTTGAAAAAAAAATATATATATATATATATATATATGCTAGATTAGTTTTCGTATTCGTAGTAAAATTGTACGTTGGGAAGTGCACTTAATCCAATAAATTTAGTTAGTATTAGATCGATTAAGTATAAATATTTTTATTTAAATTGGTTTAATTTAATTTAAATTAGTATTCAGTTAATAAAAAATTATATTTTGTTAAAATTTAATTTTAAACACCTTTGATTTATAGTCACTTTTTCTTAATTTTTAATTTTATAAATAATTAAAAATCTATCATATATTTTATTTATTTTTAATTTCATTTTTTAAATAAAAATGTTTATCAATATTTAATGACATGTATTTATAAAAAATATATAATATACTTAATAAATTATTTTTTTAATTTAATAAAAATAATATATTAAAATGTAAAAAAATTAAATTAATAATTAAATAATCTTTAACATGCATTTATGAATGCTTGTTAATTCTATTTTTTTAAATATATATTTAAAAATATATATTATCTTATTAATCTTATTTTTAAAATTTAAACTGGTCTATATAATTATTACTATCATTTATTGCAAACTTTATAAAGCGAATGAATTTAATTATTTATTAACTATCTAAAACTGCAAATACATAAATAAGTCTATGCAAATCTCTATAGCTGCTATATTAAAATTATCCTTAAAGCTTTACATAGTAACAAGTTTCCTTTTTTTTTTTTCAAAGTTAGAAGAAAATTACAAAATAAGCTATAAAAATATTTATAATTTAAAGTAAGTTTAATTGATAATATTTAAATAACTCGATTTTATGTTATTTGTCGTATAATGATTGAGAGTTATTGTTTATATAGATTAAATTGGAAAATTTCAAATATTTAAGATATTTTGTATAGCTTATAAAACTGGTTCAATTTAAATTCTAAGATCATTGATTTAAATTTCTAACATTAAAAATTCGAGACTAATGGCTTTACTCGTAATAAAAATAATAATTATTGTTATTATAAAATTTCTTAATCATCGGGAATTATTAAATGTTTTTTAGTGATATTTTAACAAAAAATTTCCTAAGATAAGAAATAATTTAACAAATTTTAAGGTGAATAAAGAATTATACATATTGAGTCTATTAATTATAAAAAAATTAGTATAAATAATAATATTTAGCCCATATTTATATTTTATTATAATTAAAAAATTATAAATTCAAACTTTATAAAGAGAAATTATGATTTGAATGTAACAGGGTGGTACCCTAAGTTGAATTAAAACATTTCCAATAAAGGGAGGCTTTCAACAAATCAAATCAAATTGACATCTTCATTTTAATGATATTCCAAAAAGGACCCAATTCATCTTTTTTTTATTATATATATATATATCTATATATATAGATATATATATATATATTATCATAGGCCCAATTCTTCTGTTATTAAGCAGTTGGTTGCCGGTCAAAACAATGCCTTTAATTTTTATGGTATGACTTTAAACTTTAAGGCACCCCCCCCCCCCCCGGCAAGGCCCTACCTTTACTTATCACTAATTCCAAACATATATCACTAGTCGATGCTTTGATCTAGCGAATCAAAATTTATATAATTTTTTTAAATTTTATTTTTAAAATTTTTGTTTATCATATATTAATTGTAGATTATAATAACTGAATAAACATTTTTTACATTAAATATTGTATTTGAATGGGGTGTGTGAGTTTCTAGCGGCAGCTTTTCATCGGCCAACTTGACAATAGAAATTCTTTAAATTTTTATTGTGAAAAATTGATTGAAGTTCTTAGATTGCTTGTTTAGCGTTAAAGAAATCTTTAGGTTTTAAAATGAATTTTCATCCAGGTTCGATCCAATTTTATTTGAGTTTTTTAGATTATAATTCGATTGATTTAATTTGATTTGATTTAATAATTCATTATATAAATAAAATAATTTAATTTGATTTGATTTAAGTCGAAACCTCAAAAATTTCGGGATTCTCCTTCATGTAACTAAGCCAATGTCATATTTGGCTTATTTTATTAGGCTTAAGGTGTTTCATTTCCTTGGAATATGTTTTTATTTCCAAAAGATATCGACTCTATACCCATATTACTCTAGGAAGAAAGAATGCTAGCGAGAATAAAATCTTTTGTTTATGACGGTTTTGTCGCTTTTAATTATTTTGATTAAATAATTAAATGTTATTATATTTTATATTTTATAATTTTTGCAATTAACATATTAATCTTTTTCTTTCCCCAAAAAAAAATCATATTAGTCGTTTCTATTTTCAAAAATATGGAATACTAGCATTTAAACTCTAAAATAAAAAAAGTTTGAGTTTGTAGTTTGTAGTTTAATTAAGAAATGTATATGTATAGTTAATTTCATTTTTTTTATTAATTAAAATAGTCAACCCACTATTTATATCAGACTATACAGCTGTGGACTAACAAAGAAATTAGTTTAGCTGTCAGCCTTGACAAAAAAGCTTAATTTTTTCATTTTTTTTCCCGCAGATGGCAATAAATAAAATCAGCCTACCTGCCACGATCCAAAAAAGCGTCATATCCGCTATCGGTAAGGGGTTGGGTCATAGGCGCTGATTTGACTTCCTCACCCCACGCTCACCCCCGCCCCAAGTCTCAGTCCCATGCCAGCTGCTAGCCAGTGTTCAAACTTCTGGCAGTGCTGCAGATAACCAGTTTTTTAATTGATTTCTCTGGCAGACACATGAGAAGGGCTTTTATTTACATATATATATATATATATATGGGCCAGAAAAACATTCCAAGAAATGGATAATTAATTAATTACATCTTAAGTTTACGAAAAGAAAAATATTACAGGTTAGGTTCCCCAGTCCCAACCTTTTAAGAGATCTTTATTCCACGAAAAGTAGGGGCTGTAATTAATTAATTAACTGATCTAGGAATCGTTGATTATGTCTATGTTGCTTAAATCAGCTAGAGCTGTAATAGACAAAGTGCAACTAGTGAAGGATTTGAAATTTAATTATGTCACTGTTACATATTTTTTATATAAATACAATTGCATCAATCATGGTTGCTGAATTAATTTAAATTAATTCATATAAATGTACATTATATATTTATATTTATAAGTGTGCGAGGGCTATTATTTGGACACATTTACTATGCAAAAAAATAATTTAAATTGAAAAGAAAATGATGAGTATTTTGTAAATTATAAATATATGTACCTTTATTTTATTGATTTTTTGGTAAATGCTCCTAAGTGAGTGTTTTAATAATGAACATTTTATATCAAATTGTTTAGTTTCTTTTGTTATATATATGTGTAAATATATATTGAGGTGTCCAAAATTAAATCAGATTATAGGTTTTTAAATTTCTTGTTGGATGAACATCCTAAATAATTATTTCACTTGATCAAAACAGATCATCTTGGGATTGGTAGACCTGAAGCTACTGCTATTTTGGCAGTGTTGGAATTGTAATCCATTGATACCAGCAGCTCAGTGGAGGAACTTGGACTGCAAAAGTAATGCTATACGAAATGAACTGCATTCTTTCTCGACAATTGTAATTGCTTATGCTTTAAGAAAATCCACTTATCATGCATGAAAGTAAGAAATAGTTATTCTATTTAATTTTCACGATAATGGTGCCGTAATCCAACTATATACACAAGGAGAGCAAAGTTGATCCAAGGATCATGCAATTTCTCCATTCCCTTCGGGCATCTCTGCAACCTTTGTAGAAGACACCGAAGGGCGAGGTGATTGCTTTATGATTCTATACTGTTGCACCACCAAAACAGATGCTGAATTTGAGAATCCAGGGGAAGTCAACAGGCTGCCAACTGGCCCTAATTCAGGGTACTCGCTCTTGGCATTCAGTTTGGCAATCACCGGATTCTTAGGCATTCGACCAACTACGAAAAGGTTGCATCGGCTGAAATCACGAATTACTTCAGTGGTTTCATTAGAATTTCTTACTACTCTTTCGTCATAACTTATTGAACTGTCATTTGAGATTTTGTTCTTAAATTCCCTCAGAAACTGTTCATCAGCTGATCCTTCTGAAGCATTGAAGCTTGTGTTTGTCTCAGCTGTGACAATCTCTCCTGAAACCTCGGGGCCTGGTATGAAGCGAATAACGGATAGACTGATGCCAGGGTGCTCGGCCATACGTGCACCGTAAGCAAGTGCTTCACGATCATCATGTCCCCCAAAGAACAGGACTGTTATGATGGAAGAAACATTGCTTGCTGATATATGGGTGGTTCCACCAAGACCGCGATCGACTAAGATGCCCACCGAGCAAGGTGCATGCTCGAGAACTCGCTTATTGACCCCCTGATGCTCGGTTCGAGTTGTCTCGAATGTCCCATCGACCCTCTGGTGCTTGTGGAATGGGAGAATTATCATGGCTGCCCTTTTTCTTTCAGCACTGTTGCAGATGTCCTCATGCAAGTTTGACATTGCTGAGATAGCCGTCATTGGACGAACAGACACTCTGCTTAGTTGCCTGAAAGTCTCAAAAGCAACCACAACTTGATCACCATCGGACTGCTTTCCTTTATTCCAGAAGGGGAGCCCATTCTTCCTTGCCTTATGGACCATAAGTATGGCGGATGGCCTTTCTGAGAGCTCCATGAGGTGCATTGCATAGACACATAGTCCTTCTTTTTTCTCAGTTCCACGTGAAGCCTCGATGAGATTAATCATAGTGGGGATGTTCCTTGTACTGTGGAAGCAGGCCAATATTCGAAGCTGCGAATTTGAGTCTTTCCTCTCAATTGTCTTGTACTTGTGATCTCCTTTACCCTTTCTTTTAGCTGGCGTATATACTGCCATGACAAGGGGAGTAGTTATAAAAGTTGTAAAGATGGCCATCAAAACCATGATTGCAAATGTTTGATCATTCAATACCTGCAACGTCCATTGCCACAAATTGATTAGTCTAGTAAACATAGAGCCCTGGGAGACCAATCCAACAGCCCAAAAGAAAGTTTTACCTTTCGGTCTCTACCGATGTTGAGAACAATGAGCTCTACCAAGCCTTTTGTATTCATCAGGAACCCAAGGGCTAAAGCCTCCGTGAAAGGCACCTTGCATATAAGGGAAACGGATACAGTTCCAGCTATCTTTCCAAAACATGCCGTACCAATCACTAGAACGAGGAGGCCCCAAGACTGAGCCCCTCGAATTGTGGCTACATTTGTCTTCAACCCACTGGAGACAAAATACAGAGGAAGGAAGAGGCCAGAAACAAGATCTTCGACTTTTTCCACAAGGGCACCCGCGAATGGGCCTTCTTTGGGGACAAGAACTCCAATTACAAATGCACCAAAGAGGGCATGAATTCCGATAGTATCCGTTACAAAACCAGCTGCCAAAACAACCGTCAGAGTAGCACAAACATACAATTCCTTCACTGGTTCACCCTCGGGGCAACGCTGTGCCATCCACTTGAATATAGGAGGGACAATGAGAATGCAGCAAAGGACAAAACCAGAACCGCACAAGAAAACCCACAATGATACGAGGGGAGAACGGCCAGTTCCTGACAAGGCAATGGCAAGAGCTAGCAGGATCCATGCGGCCACATCATTGACAGCCGCAGCTGACATTGCCATTCGGCCGATATCCGTAGTTAAAAGCTTTAGTTCAGCCAAAATACGGGCTAAGACGGGGAAGGCAGTAATGGAAAGAGCAACCCCCATGAAGACAAGAAATGGAGCTTCGTTTACACCTTTTGAAATAGTTGCACGGAGGGCAAATGACGTTCCAATTCCTAGCATAAATGGAAGGCTAATCCCTGCAACCGCTATACAAAGAGCTTTCTTTCCGGTGCGGCGAACTGACTTCAGATCCAACTCTAGGCCAACAAGAAATAGAAAGAAAAGGAGACCAAGATTGGCCAAAGTATCCAACACTGTATGGCTTTCGGTTGGGAAGATTGTTTGCAGGTACTTTTTGTTTCTGCCTAGAACTGATGGGCCAAGTAATATTCCTCCCTGCAAAATCATATTGAAGCCATTAATTCTCGGTCTGACCACTGTTATTTAACAAGCCAAGTATAGGTGGATATTAAGAAAGACAGGAATTAACTTACGATAATCTCGGCGATGACACGAGGCTGTCGTAAAGGCCTAAGAAGAAAAGCAAGAATACGAGTGAGTGCAACCACAAGGCAGATCTGAAGTATGACGAGAGGGAGTGCGTAATCCAGAGGGTTATCACCCTGGAACACCCCGTTTGATGTGGCCTTCATGGGAGAAGGACAATGACTTGCAGCAGTTGTAGCATTCGTAGCCATATTTCCCCAGTAACAGTACCGCTAACACAAACAATTATGCTAATTATTCCAAATTCAGTTCCTCCTGCATCCAGTACAGAAACGGTGAATAAGTAAATTAGCAAGGAAAAATTAAAACACAAACATCAAAAGGCACCGGTTAATAAATTTCACACTTAATTAGTTTGCAATTGCACGATTTTTTACGATAAATAATAGGAATATTTGAAATTCAAAGAAAAATGATATTATTTTCTTTTCACAATTTAAGATAAAGAAGTACGAATATTAAAATTAAAATTAAAATTTATAATTATTGCTGCATTAATTAATTAAATTAAACTTTCCAAGTTCTTTGGGTATATCAGAACTCAGAAGGAGGTACTTAATTTTCATTTTTATAGAAAAGCTTACTTCGAAGATGCCAGCTTTTTTTGTCATAGTCAAAATCTAGGCATAATAATTAATAACAACAAGTAATTTGCCAGCTTTCTTTCCCTTTATATATATTTTTTTCTCTCAAAAGTTCCTAATTTTAATCTAGCAATAGCAGTATAATTCCTAATTCTAATCGTTTTCAGTAGGTATTGAGAAAATTAGAACCTAATTTTTACTTATTTGAGCCTTAAGGCTTAAGCATTCCATCTTAATGGTTCCATATATGTATTAATAAAAACAGAAAGAATAAAACGTGTCAAGATTGTCAGGCTACTAACAAAAAGAAATTGACTAGTAAGATAACTTGGTCAAAGAAACAAACAAGAAAGATTCATTAACATCTAAAACTCATACATGATATGTGTGTCTCCTACGTCCCTTTCCCGTATACGGGGATTGGGGAACTATATTAATTTATAAAATTATATATATAAATGAATCCTATAAATTTAGAGATATCACCAATTAAATCAGACTGAATCACATTCGGATGATATAAAATTTACTTAATCAAGACATTATTTAATTTATTTACATATCAAAAAGGTTAAAAAAAAATCCAATCAAATCCTATTAATGCGCAATGCAAGGCAGCAGATCCTATTGGATAAATTGCAGAAATTTTCTTACCAAATTATTGATATTACCATAATCAATTCTAATTATATTAATGATAAGAATCAATGGAATAAATTTAATAAAATAAATGAACAATATTAGTGTAAATTAACTAAAAAGAAAAAGAAAAAGCAAAAAGTTATCACTCACTCTAATAGCAAAAGCTTTGTCTAATCAAGAACTGCAACTATAGTTTTTGGAATTTTAGGTTAAGGTTTCTACATGGTTTGATAGGGAAAAAAAGGAAAAAAATTAGGGGAAGAAAAATTTTTTTTTTTCAATATAATGTTTGAATTATATGATAAAATATGTTATTTTGTAAGTCAACAGTTAAATTAAAATTTTATTTTACTTTTCCTCACCAAATAGAACCTTGAAATTAATTTTTTTTTATAATAAACCTAACAATAAGAAGTACAAAAAAATAGAGAGGGAGAGAGAATTATTAGTACTTGGCAGATGGTTGGGGGCATTAGTGTCTTTTCAAAACAATTTACTACGTTTTCAACGTAGTTAAATGTTAAATAGACTAGCAAATTTAAATAAAACAATTGAGAAAATACATATTTTGATCGAAAACTGGTTTTTTAAATGTTTTAATTTTATTAGTTTTAAATCTCTAAATTTTTATTGTTTTAATTGTATATTGTTTTTAAGATTTCAATTTCCAAATTACAATTTCTTTACTATACAAACACTTAAAAACTACTCTTTTAATCGCACTTCTATCGACTTAAACTTTTTTTTTAATTAAAATTTTTATAAATTAACGAGGCCCGCAAAACCTCGTCCTAAGGTAGTGGTTGCCTGAAATCGCCTGCATTTGCTATTTGTTTCGCCAGCAACGACGTCAAAGATTTTCTATTGAAATTTTGGAGGGCGATCCCGTCCGTTTCTATCTCCATCCATGCCCCAAAGACAGTGATGCCCCCAAACTCGCCACAAAATTTACGATCTCAACCAGTAGAAACGCAGAATCGGTTCATGAAAGCACATGAAAGATCCGTTTCAGTCTTATCTGTTAATCTCTTTTTAATTAACATGAAACTTACTTTCTTAAAACACCGCGTAACAAAAGAAAGAAAATGAGACGTTTATTTTTTTTTTCCTTCTTGTTTTCTCGGATGATTATCTCAGTAACCAAACAGAAAAAACTTCGCTTCAGAGAAAACTGAAAAGAAAATAATAAAAAAAGGGAAAAGAGAGTATTATGCACCTGAATTTGAAGCACTGTTACTTTAAGAATCTCTCACTCAAATCACATTCCTTTTCTCTTCATGTTTACGATGAGAAAACTTCTCTTCTTTAAAATCTGTGAAGAAATACAACTAGAGAAGAATAACGCACTGATTTGGATGGCAGGCAACCCAGCCCAGCTTCCATATATAGACCCTCAGATAATGATCTAAATTCCGATTTTGCCCTTATATAAATCATCA
>JAQSVH010000004.1:16027667-16038987 GCA_029448705.1 Adansonia digitata
AATAATTGAAAATCCGTTTGATTCCACAAATATCAAAGAATCTCTATTCATCAAACCAATAAAAATGAGATTAAGGTAATAAAAAAAAATCAAGTTTAAGTTTACTATTTCTGTTTCAAAAAAGTTTTGTTAGTAATGAAATTCAAACTTTTAATTTCTTAATTTATGTCAAAGATCATATCATTAAATAAAATACATATTTTTATCATATCAAAATTATATATTTAACATTTAATTCATTTTTAATTAATCATTTAATATTTCAACTGATGAAATCAATTAAATTATTGATTAAATATGTCATCGGTTTGATCTCTTATTGGACTTTTTTATTTGTTGATTTTTTTTTTCTCTCTATGGCCTGTTAGGTAAATCAGAATATATAGTAATAAAAAGAATATTACCACGTAAATTCTAAAGAGAATTAATTTATAATAATAATAAAAAAATTACCATGCAAATTCTAAAGAGAATTAATATATAGTAATAATAAGAAAATTACAAGTACAGGACATCCATTCAATTACTTCTTAATGCTTCAAGGAAGAATATGGTTAATTATTGATTAATCTAAACGACTAAGCCTTTGACCATGGAAATTAACATATATAGTAATTGAAACGTGATGAACGTTGTTAACTATACTTGTGGAGTTGTGGTTGATCAAGCCCTCTCTATTTCTCTCTCTCTTTCTATCTATCTATCTATATATATATATATATATATATATATATCTTGTATCTCTTAAATAAAAAAAAATTGTGCTAACTAACGGGTGATTAGTTGGAGTAGTAGGTACTCTTTTCTCTCAAAGCAAATCTAGGGTTTGAATCTTGTGTATGAAAACACTTTCACTGGGAGAGCTTTTCTCCCGTTATGTAACCTTAGTTAGTTTGAGCCTGCATGGCCTAATGATCCTTTATATATTTTCCCAGTAGTAGTACTATTACTTGTAATGTAGGCTTAGCAGTTTTAGAACCTTCAATGACTGGTTATTTGAATGGTATTTCTTTCTTATATTTCAAAAACTTCGTACATTACCGAACAAGTTATTAGGTGTTCTTTTAATTGTTTCACCACCCGCGGGATTATTGACAATATTTTTTTGAAAAATATTTATAAATTCCAAAATCCATTTTGTTGTCCAGTAGCGACAACCATTTTTTTATTGGTACTCAGTGGCACTTTGGTTGGGTATTAGAGCAAAATTACCGATTGATAAATCCCTAACTTTAGGTCTTTTTTTAAATTAAATCAATTTAAAAATAAAATATCATGATGTGCATATCTAGGGAGTGGTCACTTCAAAGTCAAAGTGAATTCTCCTTACATACATTTATTCGATTCTAGACATGGATTGTGACGAAGGTTCAAAATCTATTTTTATTTATTTCCTAAAGTAAAAAAAAAAAAATTTTGAAATAAATCTAATGGATTAAAAATTTTGATAAAAGATTAGTTGGAGCCCAGTAGGCTTTCAAATACTGATGATTTTATAAAAAAATTTTATGCTAAATTTTTTTTAAAAAATCCTTGTAAATTTTTTTTTGAAATTTTTAGATAATCCTATGTATCATTTTATTGTACTTAATTATTAACCCTTAAACTATTATTTTTTAATCTAATTGAATGTTTGAAGTATTATTTTTTTTGTTCAATTAAACTTCTATTTTCGACTGATTTTAGCAATTTTTTCATGTAAAATAAAATAATATTTTTAAAGATTCAATTGAGTACAATGATAAGAACTTGGTTGAAAATTTTGAGAAAGTATAAAAGCTTACAAAAAATTAATTCATGAGGAGAAATATTGCGGATGGCAACAAGTTGATTTATTATTATTTATGTTATGACCTAGAAATGCGTTGGATTCCATTATTATTATTATTATTATTATTAGGCAAACTGTTTCAAAGATGCTCTTCTTGTTTACGTGCTTCCCCTGAAGAAAATAAAATATCACATAAATCTCATCATATATTATACTAAAAGTGTTTATAAATCGAATTATTATAAAAGTTTTATCTTAAATTTGATTCAAATTGGTTCATAAATAGATCTATAATACATATTATTAAATTCAAATTTCATATATTTTTTTAATTTCTTCAAATTTTGATATTATATATATTTTAACAAGGATAACATAAATTGGAAGAATTTAATTAATTAATTTGTGGAGATAACGTATACATATCTTGCAAGGAATTAATGCTGTGAATTTGATCGGTTTAAACATGTTATATATCAACAATATATGATTTATTTATCTTAATTATAAGACTTATAGTATATAAAACTATGAAAGTGACACGTATTATAAGATAATTATTTTATAGAATAAGGAAATTATATTTTTTTGAAAACCGGAGTATAGGAATAGTTAAAAGAGTTGCAAACATTAAAATTTAAATTTTATATATGCTGGATGTTACTTCTTAAAAATAATTACATAAATTAATTAAATTGAGTTTTGGATTTTGAAGAAATTATTTGATACTATAAGTGAAGTTTGAATTCTCACCACTAGGTGTAGCAAGGTAACATATCTTCCTATAAGGTATAGTAAAAACATTTTTTAAAAATAAATATAATGAAAAAACATTTGTTAATTTCTTAACTTAATTTATGGATTTTAAAAACTCTGCAAATTATATATAAAAAAAATAACCCAAATATTGGACTTCTCATTTTCAAAACGCATTCATTTTGGATTAAAAAAAGTGCATTTATTTTCATTAATCAAACAATATGTTTAAAAACCAAATAATAGGTTTTCAAAAGCATTATATAAATATTGTAATCAATTATAATTTATTAAAAAGTCTTAATTTGCCATGTCGACATGTACTCAGCATGAAACAATTGAAATCAACTTAAGTAAAATGAATAAATTTATTTATAACTAAAACTATACGTGTTGATATGCTTTTATGTATAACGATTAAAATTTATTATGAAATTAGAATGTGATTTGATGTCATCGTTTTGACCGGCAATATTCAATTTTGTAACACTGCTGATTGTGTTACTTGCCTCATATATTGGAACTTGGCTACATATACAACTGGGTAACATAAATAAAAAATAAAAGATTAGAAATTTGATTTAAATAATTTTTTGTTATATGAACTAAGTTATCTTTGACGTAAACATTATAATAGTACATGCAAGTATTGACTTTGTCTAAGATTGAATCTTGAGTTGACAATTTACAACTAAAATAATTTATTAAAATAGCAGCCCCGCGCCCTCCGGCACCGTCTTTCGACGTGATGGAAAGTGTATTTGGCATTATTTTAACATTAAGTATTAGGATTTGTTTTTGATTTATTAAGATTGAGATAAGATTATTGAAGATTTTAATTAAATCTGAAAGAATATGTATCAAGATGGAATAAATTTTTTTAAGTATTATTAAGTGTCAAACATAAAATCAATTGGTATTATGTAAAAAGATTCAACATCATGAAAAAGAAATTAATATTTAATAGCTGTAAAAATAACATCATTTAACAAATACTGTGAATTGGAAAAAAAAAATTATGGCATAACAAACTCAAAAAAAGAAAATAAAACAAAAAATATATATGTTTATCTTGGGAAATCATGACTGGGTTTGGAAGTATTAAAAAAGGAAAATATATATATTGGTGATTGTAAAATTCTTCGGGTTTAAATGATTATTGATTTTTTTTAAGAGATTAAATGATTACTGATTAAATTCAAATGAAAGTAGTTTACATGTCATTTTTTCTCAGATTTTTCCGATTAAAAAGTTAAGCATATGCTGATGTAATTGATCGGATAAACTAAAAATATTCATTAGCAAAATTTATATATACACAGAGGCACGTAAGAATTCATTTTTTATGAACAAGTACTTCTTGACAAATGACAATAGATCAGTAATTAAAATTAATATATCAATTCTCCTCTTAACTATAATATTTTTCATGATTTGATATCTAAAAAAAAAAAAAATTTACAATGATAATGCCATGTGTCAAGATCCTATTTGTCAAAAATGATATATTAGCATTATTAAGTTTAACACATGCAACAGAAGTAAAGTTTAAGTATTTAATTGTGATTTTTTTTTTTAGATACCAAATCGTAAAATAGGATATAATTTAAGTAGCAATGTGTATTTTTACTCTAGTAATTATAACGGGATGCTTGGAGCTTTTCCAATAATATTGTATATCAAGGAATGCACTTAGTAGAGGTAAATGCACCATTGCTCATAAATATATATTAATTTTTGTTTCAATGTAAAAGTTTTAATTAAAAACTCATAAAAGTTAAGTTAATGTTTTATCAATCAAGATTCATTTTGTAAAATTATTTGAATTGAATAATAAAATTTTAAATTATTAGATTTATATAAGAAGGTACATCTTTTAAGAATACGGAAGGATCGAGTTAGAGTAGAGAATAAAAAAATAGAATGTCCTTGATGAATCTATCAAAACAAATATTTTTTTATTAAAAAGTGACATTGAATATATAAATACGAAAATAATTGTGAATACTTATATATATATATATATATATATGAAAATACAATGAAAGTATGAGGAGTATATACATTAATTAATTCTAGTGCAATTTTAATACAAAGTATTATTAATTGACTGGACCAAATTCTCGAATGGAGGCTTGATATAATCTTGAAAATTACTGTAATTCAATTTTATTGAATTTCAGCGTGCAATTTATTCACTTTAGAATCATCAACTTTCATAGAGGGATGTTGTATGACGATCGCTTCACCACACACACACACAGCTATATATACATATATATATATGAAAGCAAATTAGGCTAAAGAATTTGAATTCACTTGTAAAAAATAATTATAATAATAAAGGTTGACCCTTTAATTTTATCGAAAGTATATTCTTTGATTGGTTTTCGCTTGCCTAGTGGAAGGGAGTTGTTTATTGTTTATGGGCGCAATAATGCCTGCAAACAACATCATCTTGTATGCTTCAAAAGAACGTCCCTTGAATTGTCAAAGATTAGTTTTTTTTTCATTCAAATGAATTAAATTGGACACAAAGCTTAATTAAATTAATTTACATAATTATCTTTTAAAATTAGTATTTAGTAGGTTTTTTTGAATTTTATTATTTTTAATTCATCTTTTATCTTAAAACCACGACCTCTCTTTTATATAAAAAATTAATTAAAGTTATCTCTTTATTATAGAATACAATATAATTTTATAAAATAAATTAAAAAAATTCATTTTAGTGAAATTTAAAAGTTTGATTAGTAGATTTAATAAGTCGTTGATACATACTTTTGATAATATATATTAAAACTTATTAAAATTAATATAAAAATATATTTATCAATTTTTTAATTCGAATTATAAATTTTAAAAATCTATGGCCACATATAAAGAATGGACTCAATAATGGGTCTTTTTATTCTCTTGTTTCTTTTTTTAATTTTATAGTCAAGTCAAATGAATGAATATATTAGAGGGACATGTCATATATGACTGAAATAGAGATCCCTGTGATTGGAGGTAATACGTAAGGTAATCAATCATACCCACTTCTTGTTAAAGGGTTGACAAGAGTTATGTGATTATTAATTTTTAGGTTATTTAAAATCATATTTTAAACAATACTTATTTTAAAATAACCTAAGCAACTAATAAGAAATAATTGAACTTAACGTCCTATTTATTTCAATAACTTCAAATGTGATTTCTTTGCTACCTGCGTAGTAGGAAATTAACTGATTGTTTAAGATTCCTAATCATGTTCATTATCATCGTCATCATCATTATTATTAGATTGACTTTTTTAAAGAATAGATACATGGAAATAACAAGTGAGCTTTTATTTATTTATTTTTTTTGAAAAACAAAAATGACCACAAAATTCATATGAAATTTTCTGTCAAGCCTATTTTATTTAGAGATTAAGGTCAAGTTTATTACTACGAGAATATCGTACTTCAATTTTGTTCAATTTGTTTAAAAGTATTTTTTTTAAAATTTTATTGATGAAAATAAAATTTATGAAAATTTATTATTTGCATTCAACAAAAATATTTTGTAAAATATTTAATTTTGTTGCTTATCATCTTAAAAATAACGCAATTGAAAGTTTAATGGCGGAATTTACCTTTGTGTATCAACAGAGTATTTTGTGAAATATTTCGATTTTCGTTATTTTTTGTCTAATTAATAAGCAATAAAATTTAAAATATGTACAGAAAAAATTAATAAAATTAAGAGTACAATGATAAATTTAATAAAATTAAAATATATTTAATCATAATATTATAATAACAAATTAATTTATTTTAATTATATAATCATTCAAAAACAGTTAACTCTCTTTAAATGCCTAATAATAATAATAATAATTTAATGACGTTAAAACGCTGCGCAATGGAAATCCCCTATTCCCCTTCCATCGCACATTCGTAACCATTTTTTTATTCATACTTCATTCTTTGCAATCCCGAGCAAAATCTAATTAAGGGGATGAGATTCTTTTTACAAATTACAATACGCTCTAAGATTTAGAAATGTTTTTTTTTTTCATGTTTTAATTCTCATTGTTAGAAAATCTAACTAAACAAGAAATCAAATCAAATTAAACAATTCAAACCAAATCATTTGAATTTTAGTGGTTTGAGCTCTTATCCATTATTTATTTATTTATTTTTTTCAATACTTTTATCGATAACATTCACGTTTATAGAACTTACTTATAAATTATTAAAATCAAATCAAAGTCTAATTTATGAATGGTGATAAAAATTGTATTTGATAGTGGTTGATGAAAAAATAATACAGGAGAGCCTAACTCGGATTTGGTTTGATTTAATTTAGTTTCTATTGTAATTTGAAGGTTTGGGATAAAAAAATTTGAAAATCAAAATATTTTAATATGGTGTGATTTTTCAGTCCAAACCCTAATTTCAAAGCTCAAAAATAATCAATCTTCCTTTTCTATAGCAAATTCTAATTTCTAAGACAATAATTGCAACCAAAAGTCAGCCAAGATGATGATGTCTAAGCTTAGAGAAAAAAGTATATTTTTTGATAGCATAAGGATAAAAATGATCAAGAAAAAGTGGAATTTGGAATAGCCCAAGTATGAATAGGATTTAAAAAGTCTTGAGGACAATATGAATATTAAAAAAATAATAGTAGTAACTTTCATGTTAATATATCTTTTATCTTTGGTGAATGAATCATTGAAAGGACGGGCGATGCAAATGCCATTTATTTATTTTTTTTTAACTATTTTAAGACAAATAATTCTTTAATGATAGTGATGAAGGAATCAACAATTAGAAGAAAAATTAAGTTAGGAATTATTTTAAAATCATATTAAAAGGTCACATTTAATAAATTTCAAATCAATGATTTTTTAGGTTAATTTAAATAAACAATCCAGTAAGGGCGGGTCATTAAGAATTTATATGACCTTTGGATTAGTCTAAATCATATAATTATGGGTAAACCTATTCACGAGCTTACTGGTCCATCCATCCAAAAGTTTAACTAAAAAAATATATTATTTATTAAATAATTATCTTTATTTAATTTAATTTTAATTTTTTTTTAAAAAAATTAACACTTAATATATTAATAATAAATTTAAATTAAATAATTATATTAAATTAAATATATAAATAAATTTTAAAATTTTTAATTAAACTCAAATTCAATCTCAATTCGCAAATTCATTACCGATAACAAGAGTCTAAGAGGGCAAATACTTAAGTCTGCAGGTTATGGTTTTGGGCTGGGCTGGGCCACATTCAAAAAATTGGCCTACATCTTGACTTCGAAATTGAACTCACAGCACAATACAAAATTTTAATATACTTTTACTCTCAAAACAAATTTATAATTATATTTTAAAATTCAGAAAAATTAAAGAGCATTTGGTAAAAATTGTGTTAGAAAGTATTTTAAATTAAAAGGAAGAAAAAATAAAAATAACTAAAAAAATATTATTTATATGTAATAAAAAAATGCTAAAATGAAATAAAGAAATTATAAGTGGAATTTTGTTTTGTTTTTTTTTTTCTCCTTATTTCTTAAGTAGGAATTTGAAGGTTTGATTTGATGGCCGTTGAAGTGTTTTCATTTCAGACAACACGTGAAAAGCCCTCGTGCCTTAGGATCTTTGTCTTTTTTTATTTATTTATTTTTAAACTCTCTTAAGATCCCAAGGACTTGACGGTCGGACATATTCAACAATCATATTGCACGTGTTCTCTTCATTTAAAAAAAAAAAAAATTGCAACTTATATATTTATTTAATTCTCAGTCTCACTTTTCACTTTCTAAAATTTATTATGATTTTATATTTTTTGATAGAATATTATTTTATAATAACCTATTTCCATACAAGGTAGAAAAGGAACAAAGAATAATTAATTTGTTAATTTTTGGACTGAAATATTATATATATATATAACATTATAGTAAGAGAACTAAATCTTATTTTAAATCAAAATTTAGTATATATATTACATTTTTTTTGGTTCAAGTAATTAGGATTTAGAAACATGATTAAAAACTTTATTCCTTATCTAATGCTTCTGGTGAATTTAACGTTTTACTCTTCTAGTGGAAATGCAAATTTATTTATTTTTTGGATACTCTAAAATAAAACAAAAATAATAGCAAAAAACTCAAATCAGTTTTTAAATGCAAATGCAATAAGAAAATGACCAAAATCTTGTCATAAAGCTGGCAATGACGTTTTCTTGGTTTACAAATGTCGTTGTAGCCATCCCCTTTCAACGTTAGAATCCTTAATAATTATTAATAGGAAGTATCCTTCAGGAAAACCGTGATTAATGGTTGGAGCATAGATGGATGGATAGACTTTATTTATTTATTTATTTTTACCCATACAGTGATCAAAGTATTAAGTGCATTCACAATTTGGCGGGTGACCTAACTAAATGCCGGACAGGTAATACATGGAAGATTAATCACAGTACTAAGGTCTCTTGAAGAAGAAGGAGAACCCCAAAATAGTGTAAAATTAATAAGAAAAAAAAACCCACAATAAACAACAAAATTTCACTCTAGAAAGTAGAAAAAAATAGACCCCAGTGGAAAAAAAAAGAAGAAAATAATGCAGTAGTAATTATTATTATTACTTAAATAAATATAAACCCTTTCGAAGGGTAGGGAGAAAGAAAGAGAGATAGAAATGAAAAGGGAAGAAAAAAGTGAAGAAGGGTTGGCAGAAAAGGAGGAAAATTTGGGTGAAAAGTTGAGCAGGAGATTATTATTGGTAAGGAACAGCAAAGGAGGGGGCCCCTCTACTCCACTCTCTTCTTGGAAGCTTTACCACCCTCAATCTCAGGCTCACTTTCATGATGCCGCTGTTTCTGCAAGAAAGCTAGCTGCTTCCCTCTGGGAGTTCAATCAATACTTTCCTCATCATCAACATGAAATGCTTCGAGGTGGTGGTGTTAACAAGACTAATAGCAAGTACAACCAACGCCGTCACAACATTCTTTTAAAGGACAAAGGCATAGACTTGTCTGATTTCTTGGCTGATCCTTGCTCCAGCTCTGATCCTGACCAGGTATTTCCATCCTTCTGTCCTGTTTATCTGTACATGGTGTGTATGTATTTTTCTACTTGTATGTTAATTTTTGTTTTAATGGGTATTTTGATTTATAAGTTGGTGGGATTGATGTTGATTGGTTTGGAATTTTGGGTCTGGGAAATGATGATAATTGTTTGTCCATGTAGCTATATGCTTTGTTCTTTTTTTTTTAATTATTTGGTCTGAGATGCTTGTATGTTGATAGATAGATGATGCTTAAAGTTTACTTTCATAGGAACCCTGTTTCTATTTTTGGCTTATAGAGTGTTTCTTGTTTGGTTGGTTAGATTACTTGTTTTGAATGTCCAGTTTGTTTATTATTTTATTCATTTCTATTGGAAAAATTGCCTTTGTCAAGCTGTTTTAACCATTTGAAACCTAATAGAAGCATTTTCATGTCAAGAGTTGTATATAATTATATGACCACACATGAAATACTCTGTTATCGCTTTTTGGTTCTGATTGATCTAATTTACAGTTTAGCTCCTAGTAGTATCTCTGAATCATCATTCTATGCCAGCATTTTATCTTGGCTTATACTAGCAAATTGTTTGTAATTTTGTCTGCTAACTGATCATTATTCTAACACCCAAAAAAAAAAAAAAAAACCTAAAGCTTCAATTTAGGTATTGATACTATAGAATCCGGTGGTGTCTTGGTGAAGCAGTTATTCAGTAGTTTGGTGGCTCTTCATAACTCTTAAGACACTTGATTGTAATTAGCCTTAAGTTTCTAATATTATGAGGTGTATTGACAGTTGAGCATTTATTGAATCCTAACTGTTTAATAATGTTTTTGTCTATGATGGTTAACTGTAGTGTTGATTGGCTGAATTTGGTTTATAACGCGGAGTGATTGTCATTCAATTGATAATTATTATGGGAATAGACAGAACAAAGTATTAGTTGATTTAATCCGTTTGTTGGTGGCTTCGACTTGATGGCTTCATCTGCTTCCGTAAAAATGAAGATTTAGAGTTATTGGAGGTGGAAGCAATACCTTCTGTTACTTATTTTTCTGTTTTAATTGTTATATCAGCCAGAAAGTGCAAGCAGTTTGAGGAGGCATATTGCTCAAACACTGATGAAACACCATCAATCGATCGAAAAAATTAATCATGCCAGACAACCTGTATCTCCTGCAAGTAATGGCAGTTCAATGGAGGTAAATTTTCTTTTATTGCTACTGGAAAAGGGTGCCATCTGTAGGTTAAATAATGATTGTTATGAGTCCTTCATATGTAGACAAGTTTGAGCCATGCAACCAAGGTGGTTCATATTGCTTACAGTCTGAATACCAACTCTTTAATCTCCGCCTCAAATTTTACTCTCTTATCTTTTTTCCAATTGGATTCTAAGTTGATAGATAGCATGGTTGCGTGGTCACGTTGTATTAAATATCCTAGGCATTATTCCAGTCAAAGAAATATATGTGGCATGCTTGTCTTAGAAAGGCATTTCAGATTAGTAGGGTGTTATTTAAGATCAGAACCATTATGAACGAGTTTGGACTACCATCATCTTCCTCACTGATATTTATGGTGTTATTTCTGTTCCTTAGAAATCACTGCGGATATGGTTTGTTTAGTAGGTCTTTCGGACTTAGGTTTCACATTCCATCCATCTTAAGTTTTTACATGCCCTTCCTCCTTTTCCAGGTGGCACCTTACAATCCTGCAGTCACCCCTTGTAGTTCCTTAGATT
>JAQSVH010000004.1:16039087-16051420 GCA_029448705.1 Adansonia digitata
AAGTTTTTACATGCCCTTCCTCCTTTTCCAGGTGGCACCTTACAATCCTGCAGTCACCCCTTGTAGTTCCTTAGATTTTGGGGGACGGATTGGCAAGTTTAAAACATCTACAGAACTGATAAAAGTACTAAACCGTATTTGGATTCTGGAAGAACAACATGCGTCTAATATCTCATTGATCAAAGCATTGAAGATGGAACTAGATCATGCCAGTGGTAGGATCAAGGCGTTGCTTCGAGATTGGCAATCAGATCGACGCAAGATTGATGAACTGATAAAGCAGGTTGCTGAAGACAAACAGGTTAGGAAGAGTAGGGAACAAGACCGGATTTATGCTGCTCTACAGTCCGTAAGGGATGAACTAGAAGGTGAGAGAAAGTTACGAAAACATTCAGAGAGTCTGCACAGGAATTTAGCTCGGGAATTGTCCAAGGCAAAAGCTTCTTTTTCTAATGCCTTGAAAGACCTTGAACAAGAAAGGAAATCAAGGAAGCTTTTGGAAGATCTCTGTGATGAGTTCGCAAGGGAAATAAAAAGCTATGAACAAGAGTTGCATACTCTCAGACAGAAAACTGGTGAAGAGTGGGCAGGAGTGGCTGACCATGACCGTTTGATTCTTCATATGTCTGAATCATGGCTTGATGAGCGGATGCAGATGAAGCTGGAAGAAGCTCAGTCTGGTTTTGCCGAACAGAATTCGATAGTCGACAGATTAGGCTTTGAAATAGAGACCTTCCTTCAGGCTCAACAGATCGCTACTTCCATTTCTAAGCGTACTGATTATTTGTCACGAAGGGATCGCAAGTCACTTGAATCTGTCCCTCGAAATGAGGCTATAAATGCAGCTAAAGATGTTCGTGATGAGGTAGATTCTGCTGGCAGTGATTTTAATTGCTTTGAGCTGAATAAACCTGGGAGTGTTGGATTGAAATCACATGAAGATGAAGTTCTAAATGACGATATCAAGGAAATAATGAAATCAAATCAAACTGAGTCAAAACCTTCATCTCATGAGAAGAGTAAAAGTCGGCATCCATCCCGCTTACAAGTTAAGTTCGAAGAGAAGATGGCAAGAGCCTCCTTTAACGGAAACAAAAAGTCTCAGTTGCCCAATTCAGAACAGGAAAACACCAGAGCAGGGAACACCACTGAAATTGAAGTGTCACAAAAGTTCGAAAACAATGAAGCTACCCAATATGGCAGTGAGGGAAGAAAGAATAAGCTTGATGAGATGCATGGGTTGAGCTCAAATTATGCACTAGATACCTTGATAAGAAATCATGAATTGAGAAATGACTGTGGTGAGGCTTCTTGCAGTTTACCTCCGCAGAGGAACCAGCCTAGTCCAGCGCAACAATTGATGACGACAAAATTCACATCCCCTATCCTAGATGTATCCGAGTCTTCTATGAAGCTACCTCCAGGAACGAAGGATAACACTTTGAAAGCCATGCTTCTCGAAGCAAGGTCAAGTGGGCAACGTTCTCGATTGAAAATCTTCAAAGGCAAGTCATAGCTGACAGGGTTTTTGGTGAACAATCAGCCGAAAGCTCACAGGATTAGCGGTTGCTTCTGCGTTGGCCGCAGTTATGTGAATACGGGCCACCCATGCATATTAATCTTCATCTGCAATTCTGGAATTCATTTTATCTGTATATTACAATTTTTAGTAACTAAGCCTTATCAATCACTCCAATTGTCCAAAGTGATCATTCCATCTATGATCAACGTTGCCCCGAAAAACTGAAAAAATTTAAAGGTGTTAATCAGGTCCTAGGGTCCTGTTTGGATGGTGAAAAATAAGAGGGAAAAGAAAACGAAAACATCTTATTTATAGACAAGGAAAAATACCAAAGAAAATAAGTATATATTTTCAAGTATATTTGTAATAGTGAACCGTGAGGAACATAAAAGAATAAAATAAAAAATCAATGAAAGGTTTTAACATTTTAAATGCTAAATAATATTAATAATAATAATGATGATGATAATAATAAAGAGGTAACTTAAAAAAACTCAGGACATATATGAGTTAAGAACTTATGATTTGGGCTTTACTATTTTGTTACACTGGATTTCGGCCTAACACCATAAATCCCTTTATGAATCTTATTTTTGGAAAAATTAATAAAGTGTTCTATTTTGTATTTTTATTGCATTGAAATTATTTTTTTAACTTTTAATTTTCATCTAAATTATTTTTATTTTAAGAGATAATTTCTTCAATTTTCTGCAAAGTCCATTTTTATATGAAAAAGGAAAATCCAATTGACATTTATTATAATAAAAGCATATTTCGTTTTTGAAATAGGAAATTATTTAAATATAAATTAAAAACTAAATTTTTATTTAAATATACTAAAGTATAAAAATTTACCTATGAATGTTCATGGATAGTTTAGTATTTTAGTTTTGCCTGATTTGCATCCATTACTTCTTCATCCCTCAGTTATTCTTACGCTGAGCTTTATATTGAACTTCAGGTGCGGGCTTAATTTGTTCATTATCATCAGGTTGCTGCCTTGGGATGCCATTGATGGCCACACGATTAGCCTCGATGAAGCAGCATAATATGCTCTAGGCACTAAGTCCCTTCAGCGCAGTTGACCAAATCGGGGTTTAAGTCTCTTCAAGACGAGAGAAACTTTTCCCTTTGGGTTTCCTTCGATTATTTCAAGTACTTTTTTTTTTTTCATTGACAGCCATACATAGTGTGTAAAGAGTTGGACCTGTTACCATTGAAGAGAAGCAGCTCAGCTTTACATTTATGTCCTCTTGATCCTTGAATTAGAACCGAACAGCTGCTTTTTTATTTTTTTGTTTGCTTATTGAGTTTTCATCATGTACCTTTAATTAATTTCAACATTGGTGTCAGTTTCAAAGTAATCGAGTTATGTTACGTAATTGATTTAGAGTTCTAGGCTGTGCTAAATAGTAAGAATATCTGAAATTGCATGGATCTGAGTTTGTCATATTGCACTGCTATTCCTTGTAAGTCAGCTTCGACAAAAAGGGAATAGCCACATATGGATCCTTGGCTCACATACATGGAGGTCTTCAGGTCTTAATTGATCTGTGGCAGATTCCTTCGCTTTTCCGATCTATATGTTGTTTACCTGCTGGACGGAAATCAAGATGATGCTGCTCCAACTGGAACTCGGGATTTTGATACAGTTTCAACGTATCAATACAGTAAAATTTTGGGTTAAATGTGTCTGTATATATACATGTATAAAACCCTTATTTTTATTTATTTAAGCCCCTTGAACACCTATTTTCATTAATTTGAGACTTCAAACATCTATTTTTATCCAATCAGCAATCAATTGAATGAAAATTGACGATGAACTTTAATCAAATTGTCCAAACAAAGGCTTAATTGAGTGAAAATAAATGTTTGATGGCTTAATTGACTGTAATAAAATGTAAACTCGAGCGTCATTTTGCTTATTTTGGGCTAACTCAAAATAATAATTTTAAATTAAAATAATATATTTTTATTTAAGTTTAATTATAAAATATATAAACATTAAAATAAAAATAATTTTTTAATGAGATGAATAATAATTTGAACATAAATGAACAAGTAAGACGAGACTAAATTTTGACTTAAACTTAAAATTTAATTTTTTTTTCAAATCACAACTTAATCTGACCATGCCTAGGCTTAAATTAAAACAGGAAAAGCTTAGATTATTATTTAGTTTTAGTTAAGGACATTTTTTATATTAAGCCTAAGATTTTCGTAGGAAATTTTCCCTCCAAAAAAAAAAAGTAGGGTAATAATGACGAATTTTTAACGATTTTGGATGAAACCCGTGGAAAATGAGATGTTTGCTTCGTTGTCAATTCCCTTGAAACATTTAGTGACGAAAAATTTTACCCAAAAATCTGTTGAAAATTGGATCGAAGATTAAAAAATAAAAAATAAAAATTCAACAGAAATTATTATCAACAAAATTTGATCTAAAATATCATCGGAAATAGTGATTATTGAAAAATTTAACAACGAATTCCTGATCAGAGTACCCTAATTCCATTGTCAATCCAATTAGTGCATGTCAAATAAAAAAGAAAAGTCAAGTTTCAACATATCCCTAAAAAAGAAAAGATGATGTTCGACAAGGGATTTATTATTGATTAAGAAAACTAATCTCCTTCATTTACACTCAACCTTTTTTCCAAATGGGTTGGAAACGTCCCAGGCCACAGACAATACATAAGGAATATCAAAACTTTACAATGTTCATAAATCTTTAATAAAATACAAAAACAAATCCTTATCATCAAAATCCCAATTTTTTTTTTTTTAAGTATCAACCTCGGGGGACCACTAGGAGACCTCCACGTGAAAAATTGTCATTCCATCAGATTATAATAATACTGAAAAGAAAAACTCTGGCACTTGTGTTTCTTAAAGATGGTGCAATGATCAATCATGGCAGGAGAAACAGCCGTTGGATTCTTCAAAAGCAGACCTATGAATCAGTTAAAAAAAAAAAAGGGCTCGTATCCATATTTAGCATAGTGTTGGTCAGCTAAGTTAAAGGCACTGTTCATATAAAGGGAGCTAAGTTAACGATGAATGACGCATCTTTTTGGTTGGGTCGAGCGAGAATCGTTCTGAGGAAAGCAAGAGTCATAAATAATAATACGGGACAGAGTTGCGGCACTTGGCGTTCACTGGTGTCCTTGGGAGATAAGCACTAAGAGCTAAAAAACCCAGTAACAAAGATAAGAATTAAACCCTACTTTGCCGATATATATATGTATAGGGATGCTGAGAAAGGATCCTCTCACTATTTTCTTTTTTCAATTATTTTATGACAATCACTTTTTTTAATAAAAAATACTCTATCTTTTACTTTTGACTCACATTCATTCTAACTCTTCATTAGTTTCTTTTTCTTGGGTTCTTATTTAATTGTTAATGCGTGCCAATGTCTCTTTCTTTTCGTGTTAAAATAGGGTTTCATGGAAAAGTCAGCTTTAATGGAAATATTAGCCTCGGGAATGAATGACCTAGCTGGTTGCCATTTCTTTCCTTTTCCAAAAGTGAAGTAAAAGGTTCCTATGTTCTGTTTGAGCGAATATCATTGTTTTATAATATATATATGTGAGTGTGAATGGTAATTTACTTTTTTTAATTTTAACATTGAAAAATAAAACGATACGATTGTGCTGATACTAAATAAAATATGTTTTTCACATTGGCTAATCCAAAGTTTTAGAAAGTATTGTATGATAATTTGATACGATAATTTTAAATATTAATATATGAATAAATAATTAAATTATAATATAAAATATAAAAATAATATAATAATTTAAATATATTAAAATTTATAAAAATATATAATTCTTTAATTACGATACTTCAACCCGCATGCCATCAGGCAGTGCTTGTGATGTACAAATGGTTGAGCTAAGCTTTTATCCTTTTAATAGAAAGCTAATCAAAGCAAGTAGGCTTTCAAAGACGCTCCTGAATATTTATACCATTAATGATTATATATTCCGAAGTGTTTCACATTTCAGCAAATCTTGCTCCGAACACTTTTAAAACCGACTGAAGGTTTATTTTGGTTAATTGCACATGAACTGGAGAGATGTCTGGGAACTTGTTGCAGTAAGAGAGCAAGACTCCTGGATGGTATTGTCGTCGTGGAGCATGTGAACTTTGCGAGCTTGTCCTCCTCCCATGCGTTGCCCTTTTAGGTAGCTTTTAACGAGATATTGCAAGGTTGGACCTGCAGCTTCACAAAAACCCTAAGACTTCTGGGTTTGAGAGCTGTTCGTGTTCATTCAAGTTGCAAATACCAACTTTTAATCAGCAATTAGGCTTACAACCTGAAGAACAAATAAAATATCAGGTGGATAAAAGATTTTTGAGAGTACAAACCTCAGCCCTACCCAGGAAACTGCTGTGTAATTCTCTAGAGAAAAATAAAGCTTCCTTTCGTAGTAATTAAACAATGGTAGCCCACCGCCATTAAGAAGATCAGATAATCTAAATAAATGTCCATCAAGAACAGACGAATAAGTTAAAGATCGATCATGATCATTATTCCAACAGTACCTTCGTATTAAAATACTTTAAGTTGTTATAAATATAAATAAACAAAAAAAGAAACATAAGCAGTCATGAAAAAAGTTAATGAAAAAAGGAAAATCTTGAGGAATGTACTTTGGTTTTTCATGAAATTGTGACATAAAAGACAAAAGAAGATCTAAGGAATTAAACGAAAAAAGTTATAAAATGGATAAAATAACAGCAAAGGGAGCTCCCTTCAGTCCAAGCACGGGAAGTGTAAGATTCAATTTGTCTCCCGCATCATTCACTCATTTACAGGGTATATACATGCTGATCCTTTTTAACACAGTATTTGGATGAATGAGTCGGCAGCTAATTAAATCCCATCCACACCCATGAGTGGACTGAAGAAAGCTCTCTCTTACCTATTAGATCATCAACAAAATAACAGCTTAAAAATCCAGGAACAAGAATATACATACATACATACATAAGCAAACACGAACAGTAGCAATCAAATTGCGATATTTTTGGTTCAGAGATCTATGGTGCCACTTTCATATTAATTTATAAATGAAATAAAAAAGAACCACGACCCATGTAACCCTGGAGAACCCCAAACATAAACATAGTCAGGTAGCTAGCTCTTCAAAGAATCAGAAGCGAGTGGGCAGAGAAATTTCTCCACTGTGACAGGACGAAATGGATCATTGGTCATGGGCAAAGTAAAAGCGAATAGAGTGGTAACTGGTCCAACAAATGAGGGAGAAAGTCAGACAGTAAAGAAAGCGACTGTTCAAAAGGGAAGATCTTCGCAAAGGAGAGTCCAACGGAGAGGATGGAGACTTTGGACTAGGCGAAGAGATAAGCGAGAAGAGAGGGTTATTCATCTTATGGATCTGCAAATTGAAGGATATTACTTTATATAAAGCTAAAAAGAAAGTGCACTGCTCGGACAAGAAGTATAATTCCTTTTAAATAATGTATTAATAATACTATGATAAAACAAAATAAAAAAGAGGAGAGACTTATTCATATTCTTTTACTTTTAGTAGAACTTAAAACCACGATAATTTTAGATATAATATTATTATATAATATAAAAAATAAATAAAATATTATATAAAATAAAAAATTATATAAATATATATAAATATATAAATATATTAAAATTTATAAATTATTAATTATTAATATATTAAAATTTACATAAATATATAATATTTTAAACAAATATTGTACTAACACGTAAAAATAAATGAATACACACCTTATATATGATTTACAAAGTCCCATCACTTCCCTGCTGTGCTAATGTTACTGCCCTACATTCTTTATTTGCGCTACCTATAACTATTATATTTTTAATGGCCAAAATGTTGTCTAGAATTTGCAGTATTTTATACAATAATTGTTCGTAAACACACACTTTTCTTCATTTCATACAGATTCTACATTAACTATACATAATTAACTTCATATTTATGCATGAAGTTGAAAACAAATTTTGTTTTTATATTATTTTTAATTTGTTACATACTACTACTATATACATATATACATGTTATTCTGTTAATTAGTTTGTACCAGTACTAGTAGTTATAAGTAAGAAAAAAAATCATATGCGTCATGTTTTGTATTTTTATATCAATTATATAAATATAAGCATAATACAATTTCTTAAATATTTAAAAAATATAAATATAAATATAAATATAATATTTATTATAAACGAATTATGTTAATCAATTTAAAAAATACAATACCTATTAAACATATTATTTTGAAAACCTAGATTTAAAATAGCATCTAAAATCGTTAAGTGTAATAAAATCTGCAGATTTTTCGTCCAACTAAGATAGGCAAAGGCAAATATTCAACTTTCCACCATCTCAGATTGAGACTGAAAGGGTGGAATTTTCAGCTGACATAATTAAGTAGGTTGCATATTCGGTCTTATCCATCAACATGCTGTTTCAAGTTGACAACAAAACAAAGGTTTTATGTAGATACAATGTATAGGGATTTTCCATTCTTTTTCTTTCAGAAAAGGGTTAATTAAATACGGAGTTCTGTATTACTGCTTTTTTTAGTTGAATCTATGCATTACGATTTTATTAAAAACATCGATACTTTACATTAATATTGTTAAAATAAATGTTAATTTGGTATTTAATATCTAATTCTATAGTGACACATGACATTTTTAAATAATGAGATGACCTTTTTGTCATATATCATGATTTTAATAGATGTTAAATGTCATGTAAGTGTTTATCTAATGATGTTAATATGAAATAATTATATGTTTAATAAAATCATATTACAAATACCCATGTGAGTCAAAAAAATTTTAAATATTTAATTATATAAAATGATGTAATATAAAGATCATTTGTGCTATTATACTTTTTACGAAAAACTTAAAAAGTTTTTTGTTTTTTTTGGATGACACTAAAGGATTCTTAGAAAACCTACAATCCTAGCTAGGCTATTCGGATTATACTAGGTAATACTTTGTTCTAGGAAAGGTATAACCCTAGCTATTTTTCAATCGGTAGACTCTTTAAACTCCAATTATATTACGCTGAAATATGCAATATTAAGTTTAGCCAAACCCCCAATTAGCATATTTTTAATGCAGGTAATTACTTCTCAAAAACAGGCTTAATTAATATTAATCCTTTTAGCACATGCCTTCCAACAGTACATAAATTTTGGTTCTTATAAAGTAGTACGGGAATTTTTAGATGTCAATATTAGAGATTGTTAGGTATATTTTTAAAAATATTTTTAATATTAAAGGATATTTTATAAATTTAAAAATAAATAATATGGCTCTTAAAAAATTAAAATTATTAAATACTTTTAATATATAAGATATTCCTTGTTATTATACTCTTAATTAATCTTAGCTTATCCAGGAAAGTTCCTCTGCCCTTTCAAATTTTGACAATAAAATGATAGAAATGATGTGGTAGATTAATTCAAATTAACAAAACTAATAGTAAGTTTGCAAACGAATTTGTTCAAGTTTTATGAAAATTTAAAGAAAAATACGTCGTTTAAAATCTCTTTAGTGTTGACTTTTAAGATTTGTTTTTAAAAATATTCGTAAAAAATATATTTAAGAATCTCCAAATTTAAATTTGCATTTGCATGGAGTGTGGGGATGTAATTTTCCTAGAAAAAATTTGGAAAGACAAACCTCAAGCTCTTATACATATAATATCTCATAATAAACATAGACTTCATAATCCTTATATCAATAATGTTATTGGTTGTGAAATTATCTATGCCATATGTGGGAATTCATAGTCTATCAATGAAAACAAAATCCATATTCTTAATTAAGGATGTTAGTAGTAAAAGAAAAACGATTCCACAATTAATAAATAATTATTAAATTGTAATTTTTATAAAAATATACCATCATTTTTCTTGTCGAGATGTTTTTTTTCAGACAAAATTATAGTTGCAGTCTATTATTCATCATCTCAAGGGTTTTTTCTTTTTAACTTTCATTTTTTTTTAATTAGTTTTTGGTGATTCTTTTGAATATCCCTTTAATCCACAAAGAATTGGTAACTAGGGAGGGAGCGTGTGGAAAATTGGCAACAGACAAATGAAGGGTGTCAGAACCAGAAAAAATAAAAAAAAAGGGCGCAATGGGAGTAATGAAATATACAAATAAATTTAAATTTGCGGGGAAAGATCGCACTAGACTCTGAGCCACTTCATATGAAAAACTACTGTCTTGTCAAAGGCTGTCTAAGCATGCTACCCAACCGCATTTTCTTCTCTTCCCATTTCATTTCCATATGTCCAATCACCACTGTTCTTTTTTCTTTTCTTTTCCCTGGTTAGGAGTTGATAAGCAAGTAACTTTTTTCAAAAAATTCTTTTGTGAATGCTGATGCTGACGCTGATGCATGCATGGGGCATTGTTTAAATCCTTCGAACTTAAATGAAAAAAAAAAAAAAATCCTTCCAACTTTGAATCTATACGAACGTTATAAGCCAAAAGCTTTTCTTCATGAATTATCAAAAAAAAAAAAAACAGGCTTTTCTTCATGACGACGATCTCACCCATATGTAATTCGTACTAGGAATTGTTAACTGTGAACGTCCACTACTTCTCAAATTTGATGTTCTGTACTTCTCTTTTAATCTGAATTGTCAAGTGAGGGAACAAAATATATATATATATATATACACATATTACAAATGAGACTATAATCTTAAGAAAATAGAATTTTACAAATATTAATATTTAAATTTCATATTAAAATTGTTGTATATATCAACTGAGCCGGTTCAACACAAAATCTTCTTGCCTATGGGTAATGGCAAGCATTTCTTATGATTCAAATGGTTAACAAAAAGGGATCAGGTTAATAGGTTAGGGATAGCAAAGAACATAGATATAACTAATTATTAATTAAGGGAAGCGAGACACCTCCCCTCCATAGACAGGCGAAAGACAGAAGAAACAGCAGATAGATTAGCAGACAAATTTCAGCAAAATAGCAATAGAAGGGAGACAAGTACCAATGCAAAAATTGAATGATTTCATGCTTTTATCAGACAGAAGGGGTTGCCCCATGAAAATGACTTTCTTATAATTGTAAATGGAAGCCACTCTAGTATTTATAATTTTTGTATATAATAACAAAACTGTACTTCTTTCCAATCTTTTGTTTTTGTGCTGAATTTGAATGGCAGACTTAATAATTCAGGCCAACTGACTTCTTGGTCATTTCCTCTTAAGTTTTTGCTTATCTTGATCTCAACAAATTAACGAAGGGCTTTTCGTTATTCTCTTAGTTTTCTTATAAAGGTACCTTTCTATTGCATTATTATTTTTTGTGTTTGTTATGAACATTACAAGTAGTAAGTGAGAATTATTTCATTTTATTTAATAATTTAATATCACCTTAACCATTTCTAATGATAATGATTAACAATTCTTATATGAATATAAGAAGTACAATTTATTTAATAATTTAATATTTGAATATGAATATAAAAATAAAATTTTTATAAATAAATAATATATATTTATATTTGATACTTATTTTTTTAGTGTGAATATATACTAGTATTGGCCCTGTTAAGGAGTATTTAGTAAATACAAAGTTACAGCCGCAAAGCAAAAATATTCTTCGAATCCAATTTGGCCATATCATTTAACTTCACAGCTTCGATTTGGTTTGGAGTTCGGACATCTTAGAACTACTGCAGTACTTTTCTGATAGTGAAACCATGAATCCGAAACTTGTTCCATAATACGATTTGCTTTAAGCATAGCTTAAAATTGAAAAATAATAATTAAAAAAGGGGGTATGTTGGTAGTAATTCAGTGCTAGAATATTTAATTTGAATAGCTAAATGGATGTTTTACTTCTTTGGGAAGTGATACTTTGGAAGCTCCTAAATCTGTTCAGAGATGGTTGGTTGATTCATTTCGATAATATTACTTTTTATTAAAATAGATTAAGCTTTCTTTTATAATTTAGATCAATTTATTTTGATTTAAATAATTGTTTACATAATAAAATTAATTTTTATTTAAATTTAATTAAAAATATAAAAATATTTTAATAATAATTTAAATTTAAAATTCAAAGCGATTTAAATTTAAATTAAAACAAATTTTTTTAAAAAAAATTTCAAATTACAATTCCATAACTTTTTTTTTTCTATTGATCATGTTCCTTAACGATACCAAACCAAACACAAACGTGTTTATGTCAGAATAATATTATTTTATTTTATTTTATTTTCGTTTGATGATGCTTCTTTTCAAAGAATCCTTGATTTGATTGATGATCTGATGTGACTTGACAAGAGTGTAACGTGTAGCCTTGTATTTTTGACGATGGGGGGCGTTTATTCTTATGATCCTTGAGCTTTGTTTAACAATTAAAAGGTTTTTGTTTTTTAGTATTATCAGTCATCTGAACAAATTCTTCATGCTGGAAGAATCGGCAAAGGCAAAAGTAAGGAGTTTTAAAGGGTAATTATTTTATAAATTGATGATAAAATAAAAAAATTATAAATAAGATTAGTGAATAATGTATATTATATAAACTATATTTAAAAATAAAAAATAATTTAATAAGATACGTGTTATTTTATTAATTTATTTATAAATTTTTTATTTTATTATTGATGTTGAAATTATTATTATTTTTAAATATAAATAATTTAAATGATTTTAACATGTTAAATGGATTGAATATTTATTTATAAAATTTATGTTTGGTTTTCATTGTCAGTAATCTTTTTTGATGAAT
>JAQSVH010000004.1:16051520-16066104 GCA_029448705.1 Adansonia digitata
ACAGGAATTAAAGTTTTTTAATTTACTAATAATATTTTCACTGCAATCTCAATTTGGCGGGTGACTCAACTAAATGCTTGACAGGTAATCCAACCAAATTCGTAAAGTCTATAAACTTTTTTTTTTGTCCATGCCTCCATGGGAGATCAATTTACTGCTCTCTTAAGGAGGAAGGAGAAGCCAAAATCAGAGTAAATCAATAAAAAAAAAAAAAGAGAAAGTACCTACAAAAAAGAACAAAAATTGCACTCTAGAAACTAGGCCCAGAGACCAAAAAAAAAAGTGAAAAGAATAAATCAAAAAATCAAGAAAAAAAGAAAAAGAAAAGAAAACAGTAATAGTTTTGTGTAAAATACTTTGGAAGGGGTGGGAGAAAGAGAGAGAGAAATGAAAAGGGAAGAAAAAAGTGGAGAAGGGGTAGCAGAAAAGGAGGAAAATTTGTGTGAAAAGTTGAATCGTAGGGTATTATTAGTAGGGAATAAGAAAGCAAGGGGCCCCTGTACTCCACTCCCTTCTTGGAAACTTTACCACCTTCAGCCTCAGCCTCAGCCTCAAGCTCTCCTACGTCATAACAACATCCCTCCGCCTCCCGCCCCTGTTTCAGCAAGAAAGTTGGCTGCTTCCCTTTGGGAGTTCCATCAATACCTTCCTCATCATCAACCCAAAATGCATAGAGGTGGTGTCAACGACACTAATGGCCGGTACCACCAACGCCATCACCGCAACAACCATCTTTTCAAGAACAAAGCCGTTGATTTTTCCCATTTCTTGGCTGATCCTTGCCCCAGCTCCGATCCTGACATGGTATTTCCTTCTTTGTTCCATACTTACTTCTGCTTATGTACTAGTTGTTTATGTGTATTTTTGTACTCGTATGATAATTTTCTTTTAAAGGGTTTTTTGATCAATTAGTTGGTGGGATGGATGTTGATTGGTTTGGAATTTTGGGTCTGGTAAATGATGACACCTCTTTGTCCTTGGCTTAGTTGGCTACATGGTTTGTTCTTATTCTTTTGTTATTTAGGCTGAGATGATATTTACTTGCTTACAGTTTATGTTGATAGGACTAAATTTTTTGTCTTCATATTATCCATCTTGGTTGTTTGATTATTGTCCTGCCCAGATTTTTATTATGGCTTTTTGGTCCATAGATAGAGTGTTTCTTCTTGTTTATTAGCTTAGATTATTGGTTTCCAATGTCCTTTATTCTTATTTGTTTGGGGAAAAAAATTGCTTGGAGCTTTTCATGTCAAGGGTTGTCTAATTATATGAGCAAATATGAAATAAGTAGATGGTATTTTTCAACTCTGTTACTGGTTTATGGTTCTGATTAATCCAATTCGCAGTTTACTTTATGTTAGTGCCCTAGAATTGTCATTCTCTGCCAGCATTCTATCTGTTGTCTGCTAACACCATTTTTTTATTTTGTTTGCTAACTGATTATTATTTTAACCAAAAAAACAGTTAAGCATTGAATTGAGGATTAATCTGGTGTTGTTTGGTGAAGCAGTTATTTGGTAGTTGGGTGGTTCCTCGTAACTCTGTTATGGGGATCCCGAGGGAACTCGCCACTTTAAACATTCAATATTTTATTGTAATTAGCATTACGTTTTGAGATTTCTCAAGGGTGTTGAGTATTTTATGAATCCTAACTTTTGAATAGTAATGTAGTAATTTTCTGTGACCCTTAACTTATATTTTTTGTCTATGATGGTTAAATTGTAGTGTAGATTTGGCAGAAGGTGGTTTACAATGAACAGCGAGAATCATTTAAGTGATAATAATTACGAAAAGATGACCCAAAAAAGTATTAGTTGATTTAATAATCGTCTTTGCCGGCTTCAAGATGATGTCTTTAGCCACTTCTAAGAGCAAAGCTATAGAGGTTATCAGAGCTGGTAGAGCAATACCTTCTGTCACTAATTATTTCTATTTTATTTGTTATACCAGCCAGAGAGTTCAAGCAGTTTGAGGAGGCATATTGCTCAAACACTTATGAAACACCATCGATCTATTGGGAAAAAAAACCATGCCCTGCAGCCTGTATCTCCTGCAAGTTATGGCAGTTCAATGGAGGTAAATTTTGTTTTTCTTCCGACTGAAAAAGGTACTATGTGATTTTTTTCCCAGGATAAGTAAAAGTTTTATTTATCCAAGGAGCAGCAGATGCTGCTACAGTCATTACAGGACTGCATCTGCAGTCTTGTCTGAGAAACCTAGGGTTGCAAAGCCCCGAAGCAGAAGGAAGAATATTTGATCTGAAATTGTTACTTCAACTGAAGCTACTTGACTCAGAGTAAGGGAAGCATGATTATTAGGAGTCCTGTGTACGAAGACAAGCTTGAGCCATGCAGTTTAATTGGTTCATATTGGTTATTGTCTGACTATTGTCTCCTTTTAGTCTCTGCCTCAAATTTAACTCTTTATGTTATTCTGTTTGGTTCTAAGTTGACGGATAGCATGGTTGGGTGTTAATGGTTTCTTAATTATTTGTTTACATAATACCTTACGTTTTATTCAAGTCATGGAAATATGTAGCATGTTTGTCATTGCAAATATTTCAGAATTGACTAAATAGGGTGTTATTTGAGATGAAAACCATCATGAACAACATTTCCATCTTTGCAAACATTTCAGAATTGACTTAGTAGGGTGTTATTTGAGCTGAAAACCATCATTAACAACATTTCCGAGGAGGAATTCTTACATAAAATTGATATTAACAGAAATAACACCGATAAAAGCAATGCGGAAGTTGAACAGGAGGAATGTTTTTCTCAAATATCACTCTCCTTAGAAATTACTTCTGTCCTGTGTATTGTCTACTTATTAGTAGGTTCTTTCCACTTGGTTTTCACATCCCAATCCATCTAGAGTTTTGACATGCCTTTCCTCCTTTTTCAGGTGGCACCTTATAATCCTGCAGTCACGCCCAGCAGTTCCTTAGATTTTAGGGGAAGAATTGGTGAGTCGCGTTATAATCTCAAGACATCTAGAGAACTGCTAAAAGTACTAAATCATATTTGGAGCCTGGAAGAACAACATGCATCCAATATCTCATTGATAAAAGCATTAAAGATGGAACTAGATCATGCCCGTGTTAGTATCACGGAGTTGCTTCAAGATCAGCAAGCAGATCGACACCAAATTGATGCTTTGATGAAGCAGATTGCTGAAGACAAATTGGTTAGGAAGAGTAAGGAACAGGACCGCGTTCATGCTGCTGTACAGTCTGTGAGGGATGAACTAGAAGATGAGAGAAAGTTGAGAAAACGATCAGAGAATCTACACAGGAAGTTAGCTCGCGAAGTGTCTGAGACAAAAGCTTCTCTTTCTAATGCCTTGAAAGACCTTGAAAAGGAGAGGAAATCAAGGAAGCTTTTGGAAGATCTTTGTGATGAGTTTGCAAGGGGAATAAAAAGCTATGAACAGGAGGTACATTGTCTGAGACAGAAATCTGATGAAGATTGGAAAGGAGTCGCTGACCATGATCATTTGATTCTTCATATATCTGAATCATGGCTTGATGAGCGGATGCAGATGAAGCTAGAAGAAGCTCAGTCTGGTTTTGCTGAAAAGAATCCAATAGTAGACAAATTAAGCTTTGAAATAGAGGCCTTCCTTAAAGCTAAACAGATTGGTACTTCTGTTTCTAAGCGAACTGATTATTTGTCACGAAGGGATCGCCGAAAGTCACTTGAATCTGTCCCTTTAAATGAGGCTGTAAGTGCAGCTAAAGACGTTTGTGATGTGGAAGATTCTGCTGGCAGTGATTCAAATTGTTTCGAGTTGAATAAACCAAGCAGTAATGATTTGAAATCACACGAAGATGAAGCTCTAAAAGGTGATAGTGAGGAAATAATGAAATCAAATCACCCGGAGAAAAAACCTTCATCTCATGAGAAGAGTAAAAGCCGGCATCCGTCCAGCTTACAAGTTAAGTTTGAAGAAAAGATGGCCAGAGCCATGTGTAATGGAAATAAAAAGTCCCAGTTGGCGGATTCAGAACAGGAAATTATTGGTGTCGGGAAAACCAATGAAGTAACAGTATCGCAAAAACTTGAAAATGATGAAGCCACTGAATATGGCAACGAGGGAGGAAAGAACAGGCTTGATGAGATTCATGGACTGAGCTCAAATCATGTACTGGGTAACTTGATAAGGAATCATATAGCATTGTCGGAAGGTGGGAATGTAAATGCCAAAAACGACTCTGGTGAGGCTTCCTGTAGTTACCTTCCACGGACTAGCCAGCCTAGTCCAGTCCGGCAATGGATGACGAAATTTACAACCCCCAATTTGGATGTAGCGGAGTCTTCTACGAAGCTACCTCCTGCAACGAAGGATAACACTTTGAAGGCCAAGCTTCTTGAAGCAAGGTCGAAAGGGCAACGTTCTCGTTTAAAAATATTCAGGGGCAAGTCATAGCTCACAGGTGTATAATTTTTTGTGAACAACCAGCTGAAGAACTAACTTGCTCATGGGATTGACTGCTTCTGCCGTTGCTTGCAGTCCGATGCTATGTTTAATGGTGAATACTGGCCAGGATGCACATTAATCTGCATGTTGCCATGTTGGGATCTTGTTCTGTAATTTTCTGGAAAATTTTTGTTTTATGTCTGTAAATTCGAGTAAATTAATATCACAATATAGTTACGAATCAGATGAATCCTGGCTCCATCACAATTCTGAGTAACTCCATTTTGTCCTGGGAGGCGGCAGAAAATTTTTTCAACTTCTTTTAGGTCCAAAAGCCCAAAAAAAAGGAGTAAAAAGGAGTAGAAAATTGCAGTGTTAGTGTATAGATACGAAGCCCAAAGAAAAGTTAAGGGAAAAAGCCCAAAAGCTTAAAATGGAATAGACAAGAGGACATTGGATGTTATGGGCTGAGCTGCAAATCGAAAACAATAGCCGCGGACAAACCAAGTTGCCAGCAATCGCTCGCGCAGAAGAACTGAGAATGAGGAAGTGAAAGGAAGGGCTACGAAGGAAGATGGCGGCGGCGTCGTTTAGGTGGATACTCCAACTCCACAAGGACGTTCCAAAGGCGGCGAAGTTCTACTCACAAGGGCTCGACTTCTCCGTCAACATCTGCACGCTTCGGTGGGCCGAGCTCCAGTCTGGTCCTCTCAAGCTTGCCCTCATGCAATCCCCCTGGTATTACTTTTACATTTCCTTTTTTGTTTTTTCCTTACCCTGACATGGAAATTTCGGTGAATTTCTTTGGTGATTTTGGAACTTAGTGAGAAATACCCAGAATAAATAAGACTGTGGGTAGTCCCAGATTTGCTTGGTTTTCTTAATATGCAATTGTCCATGAAAAATAAGGACAGAAAGAGAGGAAATTTTGCTTTGAAAATAGATAATTCTGACTCAGTTTTTTTTTTGACAGCGATAATGTGAAGCAGAATGGTTACTCTTCAGTTTTATCATTCACAGTGAATGACATTAATAGTACAGTAACAAAATTAATGTCATTAGGAGCTGAACTAGATGGTCCCATCAAATATGAAATCCATGGCAAGGTATTGTCTCCATTATTTCTTCATCCCTAAGTTAATCGTATGCTTAGCGTAATAGTGAACTGAAGGTGCCAATCTGAATTTGTTCCTGTCAGGTTGCTGCCATGCGATGCATTGATGGTCACATGATTGGCCTCTATGAACCAGCATAAAATGTTCTAGAGACGAATCCCTTCAGTACAGTTGACCAAATCGAGGTTAAACTCGTTTGAAGACACAGAGAAAACATTAGAAACTTTTCCCTTTTTTGGATTTCCCTCAATTATCGTAAGTGTTTTTTCATCCAAGTCGATGACAGCTGTGCATAATGTATAAAGAGTTGGACCTGAAAGTAATACCAATAAGGGTAAGTTAGTTACCATTGAAGAGAAGCTGCTCTACGTTTCCGTCCTTCCATTTTTACCTGTCATGTAGATGGGGTACTTTGTATCTTCTGTATCTCCTAGAAGAGACAGGAAATCAGTTTTTGATCCTTGTGGTAGAATAGCTGCTCGTTTTTGCCTGCTTATTGAGTTTTCATCATGTACCTTTATAGCAAAACATTGTTTTCAGTTTCAATGTAATGGAATTGAGTTATACAATTGATTGGATGTTCTGTGCTAGTGCTAAATAATAAGAATATATGTGATAATGCATCTGCATTTGTCATATATTCGGCTTTTGCACTGCTATTTCTTCTAAGTCAATTGGCCAACAAAGAATTTTGAGATTCAGCTCAGCAGCCACGTATAGGTCTATTGGTTAAGGAATATCAGCTCTATTGTGCTAAGTGTCGTCCTTGGCTTACAATTATGTTGGTGGTGAGGTGCTTTTGCCCTGATATTCTCTTACGTGTTCTGTTGTTTACCTGCTGAACCTGAAGATGGAGATACATGTTTGCATGGAAAAATGGTGTTGCTCCAACCTCATGAACTGAAACTCGCAATCTTGATGCAGTTTCAACATTCAATATCATACGCCTCTGTATATCGATTAAATTGTAACTATGCCCGACAGAAACTTCTGATGAACGTATTCTCTGTGGTTAATCCGTTTATCAGTAACTTAAATGATCAAGCTTATCTTAAATTTCATCAGATACAAGAAGCGAACACTAGAGGTTCTTACGGCTAATGCATCTCCAATGCTGGTTGCTTCGAGAAGGTCTCTAGAGACAAAGTTCCTTCCAATGCCACCTGGTACAATCTCACCTTCAGTTGGGGGTACTGAATTCAGTGTGAATGCCTAAGGTATGTATGAAGGAAATATTAGATTTCAATTAAAATAATACACCTCCGAAAGACATATATCTAGTAAAAGTCGAAGCAACAATCATAGTTATCTTCTCTCTTTTATTTCCTTGCAGACAATCATTATTACTATTTTTGTTTTATAAATCATTTTAACGTTTTGGCAAAAGACTTGTATCTGGTCAGGTTCATATTTTGGCCTTTTGTTTTGCTGCACTCTTTTTAGTATAAGATGGTCCAGTACAGATTTCTGATATATGAAAGAAATTTTACCAGTCCGTGACTGTTAAATCCAAAAGCACAGCTTGGAAGCTCTCCTGCATACGTGTAAGCTATGAAGGATAATCCACTTGACAATTTTCCCTTGATCAAATAGCTGCAAACCCGGCATAGACATGGTACGTGTTACGAATATTGATTGAACTCTGTCCTGGAATTTGAACAGGATACAGGAAACTAAAGCATACGTGTGGCCTACTAGAGCGACGTTTGCATCCTCGTTATGAGCTGCTAGGGCCATCAAATCGCTAACAACGAGAACATCCGAACAGTCATCTGTAGTATCAGCATTTGAATTCATTGGTGTATTTGAAATGAATGGAAGTATCTCCTTTCTGAAGTTGATAAGTATTATCTGCACAGGAATGATTAGAGAGTGACTGACTCAATTGAAAGAGTATATGATGAAATTAACTGTTTGTGAGAACTACATCAAGAACAGGCACACAGCTTCCTTCTGCAGTCCCTAGAAGTTCAGCCCAGTATCTTGGGAACTTCCTCTGGTTAGTTTCTGAGAGTGCTTTGATCAGTGGCTGTCCTTGCGGTGTTCGAGCAAAAGGATGGAGCTGGTTTTGAAGAATGAGGTCGCTAGCCAACCTGCTTCTTATTTGATTACAGAACCTTTGACCTATGAGAAAACCCAGATGGTAGTCATCTTCACAGGGCCCAACTTCAAACAACTCCAGTATTTTCCCTTCCATGCTTGACCTCCCAGACCTTGTGGCTGAGTTCATTTACGTTAAAGGTGAATCTTATCTCTTTTTCCTAGGCTGAATATAGTTGTGCTTATGCTCCAATGTTTCAGTTACACTTCCCAAGGGCATAAACCTTGAAAATGACATTAATGGACTACTCTTTTTGGGCTGGCCTCATTGGTTGCCGGGTTCTAGTTGGATTTGAATGATAACCAATTTAATCTGGCTATCGTATGGTTTTGATTGAATGGAACTTGGAACTTGGAAAGAAGTGCACACACATCAGAAAAGAATGGCGTGCTGTGAACTGAGAAATGAACTCGGTGTGGGCCGTGGGGGTGCTGGCACTGCCAGGAAGGCATATATATTATTCCCCATGGAAGTAATTTGCAAATATCAAGTGTCTGGACCACCGCACCAGTTATTTACGTACACGCAGTACATGAAATTTAAATGGTTCAAAATGGAACGCAGTTCCCTTTTTTAATTCTTTGCTCCATCATTTCCTGTTTGAACGAGCACCGAGGTATTATATGCCTGTTTGAATACTGTCATGTCCAATGTGCACCGAGGTACATGCCTCTCCAACAGAGCAGTCCACTTAAGAACGTTGTACCCCGTCTCCCTTTTCAAAGAGAAAAATGGAATTGATGGAACTTCCATGTCAAAATATGAATAAAAGAGATTGGAACACGTGAATAGGAAAAAATTAATCGTATAAATTAATTAAATTAATCAATTGAATTATAGTTCTTTGATGTATGCATAATATATCACATACTGAGAAAAGCTCCCTGAAAAGAGCAGCAAATGCTAATAATACTCCTATCTTGTAAGTATCTGGAAATATTCAGAGATATTAGAGCTATATATTTAGCTCTATTTTTTTTTCTTTTCCTTGGGAGAGGTTGATCATGGTTTCAGCATTGAACGTGTATAGTTGCAGAAGCAATATATCTTTCCAAATCTTAATTATCATAAAGTTAAAAAGAAAGAAATATATATATGTATATATTTTTAATCAAACTTTTTCATCTTAATATAATCAAAATGGTACTTGGAAAATGTCTATGGTGGATCAAAAGATTAATTATCTTGACTAACCATTGGATATCTTATGTTTTTCTATCAAAAAGTGCAGATTTTAGGTGCAACTCCATATCTTTGTACAATCTTACTGACCCTAAAGTTAGCAAAAGTTAAAAATAATAACATTTGAAAACTTTTTAAAGTTTATAATATATATATATATATATCTGTGTGTGTTAATGTAATGTTTAAAAAGAAAAGCCATAATAGCGAAAGAAAAAATAGTCTTAAAAGCTTTTTGGGGTTTTAATGGATGAAAAATAATTTCATCCAAAGTCAGGAAATTTGGAAATTACATATGCAAGACCTTTTAGATTATACAATGATGATATATATATATTTTAAGGTATATTTAAAAAATAAAAAAATAATTTTAAAAAATAGAACATTTTATTATTAATTAATTACAATATTGATATATAAAAGCGAACCACTCCTTTATATATATATATATATATATGTGCCAAAAATTGGGAAAGAGACGTATAAATTACCCAAAATAAATAATATTGAAAAAGAGAAATTGATTTACACACTATAGAATGATTTGGATTCACGTGACTCTCTATTTTTACGATTAGTCCCTGCTTAGCTTAACTTTCAAAAAAATATTATAAAGTTCTTATAAAAAATAAAAAATTTAAAAATTAAGTTAGAGATAATTTATTTTTATAAGTTTTTTTTATAGATATTGAATAATATTTTAATTAATAAAGTAAAATAAAAATAAAAATTATATAAAAAGTTATTTTATTTTTAAAAAAGCTACTATTTTTAACTTTTTTTTAAGCTATTATTTTGTTTATTAAAAATAAATATATTTTTTTAAAAAAAATTATTTAATTTGACTTCTACTTTTAAAGAGCTTTCAAGCAAAAAATCAGAACAAACATACACTTATTCTCAAATTACGCTATTTTTTGTTTAATACCAAAAAAAAAAAAGCATTTTACCTAACATTATTTTGTTGCTTAGGCTTCAAATATTTGTTATAAACATGGATCGTTTCTACACGTAAAATTCAAACCTAAAACTTTCAAATTCGAAATTAAAACACCCCGTGGCAGATAAGGGAATTTGATTAAGAAATTAAGTCCAGTACATCAACACTTAATGTTTTGGAACATCCAGGCCCCAGAGAATAAATGAAAGATCAAATCTTTACATTGCTTAGATCTTACTAACTAAAATACAAAACAACATCCTTATCATCAAAATCCCAACTTAGAGCATCCTTTTTTTATTTTTTATTTTTTAATTTTTTTTGGTTTTAGAATCAACCTCGGGGGACCACTAGGAGACCGGCACGTGGAAAATTCACATTCCATCATAGTATAATTATGGGACAATAATGACAAAAAACCCATGGCACTTGTGTTTGTTAAAGACGGTGCAAAATTATCGATCATGGCATGACGAACAACCGTTGGATTCTTCAAAAGCAGAAATAGACTCGATGAGAAAAGTTTGAACCCATATTTAGCATAGTGCTTATAAGCTTAAAGAGGTAAACAAAAATGGGTACCTGAGTGATAGGGTAAATTTTTGTTTATGAAAGACAATTAAAGTTTGATTTAAAGTGCAGTTTTGAGATGGATAATAACGAAATTCGAATAGAATTAGTTTTAAATGATAAAATGAACGAGGAACTCTCTAGGAAAAAAAAAATAATATGATCAATGATGGTGCTAAGGCTAAGCTAAAGATATGCATCGAACATCTTTGGGTGGGAGGGAGTTGTTTTTTCTCAGCTCTTCAGAGATTCGTTTGGGGGAAAGAAAATAGCCACAAAATATAAGGGTTGATAGAGTGCGGCACTAGGTATTCAGTGGTGCCACTGGTACGAGGAAAGAACCCAATGACAAAGACAAAGAACTCAACCCCACTTACAACCCTATACATAGAAAATCTATATGGCGATGTCTCTTTTTCGTGTTAAAATAGGGTTTTTCATGGAAAGTTAACTTAAATGGAGATATCTGCTTTATACCATTAGCTTAAGGAATGACCCATAGCTGGTTGTCATTTCTTTCTTTTCCCTTAACTATCTATTTTCTATGCGAGCGAATGTCATGCTAATGTGCCCAGCTGCATGCAATCAGCCAGTGATTGCAACTTACAGCATATTAGCAAGTAATATATCATCAAGATTTTAATTTATAATTCTTCTTTTATTCCCAAACATGTGCTAAAAAAATCCACATATATCCTCTTCATCCATTCATTAAGAACACAAAAAGCTAATTATCAGAGATTTAAGTATACTTTCATAAAAGATGCTTATATATAAAACTCAAAATTTAGTTCATTTGATTCAAATAACCAATTAATCTATTAATATTCATCAAGCCTAAAATCCTACTGCACCGACTGTACCCAAAAACAAAATCTTACATATGCTATAAATGGTTTTACACTAAATTGGTTGATTTACTATTGTTTACCAGCTTGTAATTTACTCTGGCTACAAAATTTTTCTTCTATTGTGTGCACATAGTAAATGAAGAAAATTGCTCAGCGTGATGTAAAGAGGAAAATGGCAAACTACCTATCCAAACTTCCCATACAATAACACATACAGCAGAAAGTTCCTAGCAGATGTATGAATATATTCACTTTACTCACTCAAAATTCCTGTTTGTAATTACAGTTAATATAGTAACTAATTTTTGCTTGCTGTGAGCAAAAATGGAAAACGATGGTGCACAACACCAGATAATAGAACAAGAGAAAGTCCTGCCTTCCCTTGCATATCTACCAAGACCACCATTTACACAAAGAGGAAACAAACAGCACAATACTACTTCCTTGGACATAATGTAGAATGGTAATTATGGAATACATATATTAATAGCAACCAAAGACCAGCTAAGTACAAAAGAAAAATGTTCCACATTCTGCAAAAATCTCGGTCCAGCAATGCTTTAAAATGACTGAAGGGATATTTGGGTAATTGCACTTGGAACTGGGGGAGACATGTCTGGGAACTTGTTGCAGTAAGAGAGCAAGACCCAAGAAGGTTCTTTCGTAGAACGTGAGGTTTGCGAGCTTCTCCTCCCAAATGCTTGCCTTTTTAGGTAGAGCTTTAAACAAGAAACTGCAACTGCGGCTTCACAATAAAAACCCTAAAACCTTCTGGTCTCCAAAACTTTGCTGCTCAATTCATTCCAGATGTAAAGCAAAATAGCCAATTCGTAGTTAGGCCCAGAATTCAAATTTACCCCTCAAAAAGACTTCTTTAGTTAAAAAAGGGAAAAAAAATGTCTTTTAAAAGTACAGACCTCAACCCTAGTCAAGAAACTGCTGCATAATTCCTTTTCATGGTAGCCAAACAATGAGAACCCACCGCCACTGAGATAATCTAGATAAATGCCCATGAAGAATAAACGAATAAGTCAGGAAATAATTATCATTATTCCAACATTACCTCGACATTAAAATACTTTGAATTCGTCATATACAGAAAAAAGAATTGGCTGCCATGAAAAACCTGAGGAAAGTACTGCCTTGGGTGTTGATAAAATTATGATACGAATATGAAACAAAGATCCAAGGAAATATATAAAAAATAGAGTAATTATAAGTGGATTAAATAATAGCAGAGGGAGCTCCCTTCAGTCCAAGCACAGGAAGATTAGGATTCAATTTATCTCCCGCATCATTCACTCATTTACTGGGTATTTTTTTACCGGTCCTTTTTAACTCAGTACTTGGATGAATGAGTCGGCAGCTAATTAAATCCCATCGCCACCCATGAGTGGACTGAAGAAAGCTCTCTCTTACCTATTAGATCATCAAGAAGAAGAAACAAATGGAAAAAAAAAAAAACATAAACAAGAAAATAATAATAGAATATATATTAGTAAAACACTTAAACTGCCAGATTTTTGTGGTACAGAGATCTAAGGAGCCACTTTCACATTAATTTAAAAATGAAACAAAAATGACCCATGTCTCCCATGCAACCCTAGACAAACCCAAACAAAATAATGTGTCAGAGACATTAGGCCTAGAAATTTCTGTGTTTTCACAGGTCAAAATGGATCATGGGGTTAAAGTTAATTGAAGTAGAAGTGCTCCAAGCCTCCAACAAATGAGAGAGAGATAGAGAGAGAAGGGGAAGGGGAAGAGAGGGGAAAGAAAACGACTGTTTCAAAAAGCACGATCTTTGCGAAAAGAGAGTCAAAAAAAGGATGAAGGAGAAAGAAAAGAGAAAGAGGGGTTTTTTCCTTTTTTTTCTTTTTCCCTCGGTTTTTTCCATTATGACAAGTAAACTCGGCCCATAGCATCTCATGTTGGCTCCGGAAGTGGAAGGATATGGCTTTATATAAGCTAAAAAAGAAGGGGCATTGCTCGAACAAGAAGTATAATTTCTTTTAAATAATAAAGTAATATAACAAAATATTGATAGTAATCTTTTCCAATATTTTTTTGGGAAGATATTATCATATATAATAATGCAATTTTTAAAGGATAATCAAAGACATTGGTTAACAAATATAATAATATTATTATGATTATTTATATAGCATAAAAAAATTTTAATCATATTCATATCTTTTTTTTTTCGTGGTAGAATCCTCTGCCAGGCTCCTAACAATCTCTTGCATTATGAATGACTTATGAAGGCCCATCACTTCCCTGTTTTGCTATATGCCCTACAATATTTTTATTAGTATAGTACTATAAATATTTTAATGCAAAGTTTATCCAAGACTTTGCTGTATTTTGTATACAACCCTTGTTCAGTTGTTCATATACACATATTCTCTTCTCATTTGCATACACATTTTTACATGATTATCTTCATATTAATGCATGGAGTTCAAAACAAGTCTTTTTATTTAAAATTTTTTTACTACAATAATATTCCATTAATTTGTGGGTGGAGAAATTAATAATACTAATAAAATTAACATAAGATAAGAAAAATTCATATTTGTTGAAGTTGATAGGTTTTGAAGCCACTGTTTTTGCTATCAATTAACACAAGCAAAAGCCAAAAGCTTCCATCATTCCACTGCTCGTATTGAAAAGTTTTCAATGAAAACTGAAAGGGTGAGAATTTTGCAGCTGACATAATGAGAAGGGTGCATATTCGTATCCATTAGTCCATAACATGCTGTTTCAACTTTGACAGATAACAAAAGCATTAGACTTCAGATTGATAGACTACAGTGTACAGTCTTTCAATTTTTTTTTAAGGGTAAAAACAAAAAAAAAAACTTGAAAAGATGGTAGTAAACCGCTATAGACACCCTAAAAGATTCCCCGAAAACCTACAAATCCTAGCTAAGGTTCGCAGATTATACCGGGCACTACGTTGTTCTACATACCGTACGTACAAGCCTATTTTTCCATCACCGGCCTTTTAAAACTCGCACTGTTCTAGGCGCAGTGATACAATATTAAGTTTATCCAAACTTGAGGTATCCCTGATCCGATTAGGGGTCGATTCGTAATTTAATTTTACAAATTTATTAATTGAACAATGAATTAAATTGAATCACATCAGTTTGAATCTAAAAGTTTTATATTCAGGTTAAATGCAAATCGAATCAAACAAAATATGCAGGTCTAACCCAAAGCTCATTAGCATATTTTTAATGCAGGAATTTAGTATCTTAGTAAATAGTAATATATGATCCAGGGGGTGTATAGGTATCATCTAAGGGATATTTGTTTATCATTTTAGAATTTTTTTTTATATTTAATACTTTATTTTTATTTAATGTATCTATTATACATTGTTTTGCAAATATAATTTTAA
>JAQSVH010000004.1:16074714-16085670 GCA_029448705.1 Adansonia digitata
TGATAATTATATTTAAATTATTATATTTTTATATAAATTTATTATAAATTTTTATTATTTTTTTATATTATATTTCCATCATGTTTGAATTAGGTCTCGTTGAGGCAAAAAGAAGACGGAATTTTAGCTTTTTGGGCTGTCCCAATTAAAGTTATTAATGGAAAGAATCACAAACGGAAAGAAAAAGGCTTAATAATCTGATCCTCATCACGATTTTGCTATTAATTAAGAGCGTTTAATGAACAGTTGTACACAAGCCTGTACTTTGACTTATATAAAGGAAGAATCGAGAATATAAGCAACTTTTCAATTCACGGCTTTTTCTGTTGATTAGAATTAACCAGAATCAAAACTTTAATAATTAGATGAGTTATTCCGATTAAAACTAACTGTGCTCTGATAATCGCATGCTACTAAATACAATACTTTTATCAAATGTTACGTTTTCACTTCCACGTTCATACACAATGAGGGTTTATACAACGACATCGTCGTTGTTACGATATGATTTTAAGGTAAATAAATACAATTCTAATATCATAATGTTTTGGTTTGTTTCGAACTTTAGTGGCATGTATTAATTCATATCAATCAATTTAAATTTTTTATTTTATTTAAAAAAAACTTGTTATTTGATTTTTTAAATTATTTTAATGTTTTATATTTAATGATAATCTTTTTATAATTTTATTTAAGAAATAAATTTTAATATATATATATTTTTTGCTGGGCCAAATTTGATTGAAAGAAAAAGTAAGCAAAGAACTCACAAATAAAAAACTGAAAGCCTGCGTAGTCTCAATATAATCATCATCAAAGGAATATATATATATATATATATATAATCAATCAAAAAGATAAAAACCGACCTTCAAACATCACAGTGGCACTGCTAAATCAAAGCAAGTAACCATAAGATATCTGAAGTAAACCGACGACGCCTAGAAACAATGAAGAAGAACTTCCCTCGCCACCTCGCGTTGGCCAAAAAAAAAACAAAAAAATAGACATGCCATAGGTTTCTTCCATCTCACTGGGAACCTCCGCCACCCAAATAAGTACAGATAAGAGCTACCATTAGTTGTCCCACCAGCAAGCAAAAACCCACCAAACTACAGAGATTTGACTTCATTGGATCCAACCAAGCAAATTTACTACATTTTTTATATTTATTTTATTTATTTAAAGTTTAAAATTTTTATTTATTCAATTAATTATTCAAAAAATTAATGTAATACAATTATTTAACTACAATCTTGAGATATATAAAACCCACGAAAATATAATGTAAAATTTATATTTTTAAGTAATAAAATTTCTTACGGGAATAAGATTATAACAAAAAAATAACAGGTGACATGATTCGGGTGGAAATTATCCATAGTAAGCGTAGTTCATGATTTTGGACTTCACTTTCTTTTTTTTTTTTTTTTGGGTGGGGCTTGGGGATGGCAGGATTGAGTTGAGTCACGTCATTGCCCCTGAGGCTGTCAAGTTCCTAACTGGAGTTCACTTAAATGTGAAGTTCATCGGGAACGATTCTGGTTGGAAGAAAGTTTTGGAGTAAACATCATATGGTGGAAGAAATAATGGGAAGACTTCTCTTCTGTGATTGTTTACTACCGACCCGATGGAACAGAGAGATGTGATTTTGATTTGACGGGACAAGGAGGGCTCCTCTCTCACCCTTCCTTTTTTGCTTTCTCCCCCATCAGAACCAATGGTCTAATAGAGACTTCCTGTATGGGATAGTTTGAGAAATTTTTTTCTTTGTTATTTCACTATATGTTTATGCATGCATGCCACAAAAAGAGAAAAATATTTCATGTAATGAGAATTGTATAAATATTTTGTTGTTCGGACATTTATGAGTCCTCAAGATAATTCTTTTCTTGAGTTTCGAAAACGGAAAAAATGTAGGATTGGTTAAGTGAGGATACGGAATGAACATGTTTAGTGTCCCAAATTGGGTGTAAAAGACTAAAAAGTTTGCAAAAATTAAGGCGAGAAGGATGGGGGATTAGGTTTTTGCATCTGGCCTTGTAAATTATATGTTATGTTTTGATTGGAAGTAGGAGAAAAAACTACAATTATTATGATCTAAATTTTAAATTTATTAAAATTTTTAAAAATAATTTATGAATTAAATGTAAATTTAATAATACTTTCCGTATAAGAAAAAAGTATTCATACAAGAAGATGATCAAGATTAGAGAATTCAACTATTTTCTTCCATTCTCGATCTGACCTTTGTTTTTAAGTACCCACAGGCCACAACAAAGTAAACTTTCTTTTCCTAGTGTATTTGTTTTGGGCTGATGGGAATCCAGGCCAGTTTCAGCCTCCCTTGGGTTGGGATGGGGGGGGACCATGGGGTAAAACAGAAACAGCTATCAGGTTGACTCTTGTTTAGTTGTTTTCTTGGATCTTTTTGTGGCTGCAAAATAGAAGCTGGTCATGTGGCCCAAATAAGCCTTACGCCAGATTTGGACTAGCCAGATCATGACTGGGCACTAATCCCTTGCAATGACTTGGCTAACAGTCTCCATAGCCTACTAAGAAACTGAGTTGCTCATGTGGCCCGAATGAGGCTTAAGCCAACCTGGGCCAGCCGACTCTTAACTGGGCACTCCTCCCTCGTAATGATTCAGCTAAAACACAACGTAGCCCACTAACCGTATATTTAGTTTACTGTAATAGTTATTGCATTGCATATTGATTCAAAATACTATAGTAATTTAATTATTTGATTCATTAAATATTTAATTTATTGAATAGTTGATTTCAACTTTATTTTATCTAAGGTCAGAATAGCCATTTTGCACCACCTCATTGAATTGCTATTCCAGCTTTGGATGAAATATAAAATTAATTTAGGGGATTCGAATATCTTCTGTCAAAAATTCAAATATCATATGTTCCATTTCAATGAATCAAACTACTGATATAGTTATTCTATTCCCTATAAGATAACTATTCTATTATAGTAAAACAAATATACTGTAAATAAATTATCATTCGTTAAACATAATATGAGAATAACATAAGATCATAGTCATACATATTTACATCCAATGTTATTTAAGGGCTTGTATCCCTGTATGTAAGAGCTCACACTCACATGGGCAGGCCTAAAACCTAAATCAGATTTAGCCATTAACCTACAGAATCATGAATTAAAGGAGAATAATCCTAATCATTATCTGCTATATAAAAGTTCGAGGTTTTTTCTTTTTTTTTAAAAAGGATAAGAGTACTAAATTTTAGATTAGATGTTAACACTTGAACAATCAATTGAAACTTAAAAAGATGAATGTTGAATGCTTGATATCGAAAAGAGAGAGCTTTGTAAGAAATGGTGAAGAATGCTTGCTTCCAAGAAAGCAAAGGAAATGAAGATAAAAGCAATATAATTAATGTTTGCAAGGAGAGGAAATTAAACCATACGGGATAAAACTTTTAAAAGTTTTAAGTCATTTTTGAATCTTTTAATGCAATTTGCTTGACATTTGACAACACCTAGCCAATGTCTATTTTAATTACGACATTTGACAAGAAGATATATATATATATATTTTTTGGATAAGCAATTTTATTTATTTAAAGAAGTGGCGTAAATTGCTATATTATCACCATTAGCTTCTAAGGCTAGACTTATATAGCATTTGATAAGAAGATTTATTACACAAGAAATAAATAAAAAATTCTATTACGTAACAATGAAAACAATAGTACTTCTTCAATTAGAAGGTTCTTGTGGAAACAAAATTACATTTTCAACCCTCTTTTAAAATTTTAATTAAGGTCAACCCATGGCGTTATTTATTTAATCTAGAATATGTAGATAAAAATAATTATTTTTTTCAAATATATAATCTAAAATTCAAATAAATATGAAAATTTTGAAAAAAAAAAAATCAATTAGCATATAATTTTTCTTTTTTTTGCTGGACTATTTTGTAAGTAGAAAAAGTCAATCCTTAGAAAGAAACAAATTTAAGCTAAATAGTTGCTTTGAGACCAATATGAAATCACAGATCCTGGCGAGGGGAAGAGCTCAGGGTTGTAGTCTGGCAATTAGTGAAAATTTCAACGCTCAACAGTTAAATTATCGAAGCTCAACTATATCCAACATCGATTCGAGCGAGATCTCCTCCCTTTTCTTTCATTAACCTTTTTTCGAGGGTCGATGCGAATTGGCATGTGATTATTTCCTTTTAACTTCATGAAACAGATAACCACTTATTTGATTTGATAAATTCAATTTATATTGAATTTAATTTAATTTAAATAAATTATATTTTAAATTAACTTAATTTAATTTAAATTAATATTATTTATATAATAAAAATATTTTTTATTAAAATTTAATATAAAATAGTTTTTAATATTTAGTCGCACCGCCTCTCTCCGCGGTATCTGATTCTGCTTCTTTATTCTCTTTCGAAAGTCTTTTTATCTTTTCTTTTCTTTCGGCAATCTCTCTCCTGAATATTCTAACTCCAAAAGACAGTATTCCAAACAGAAGGTCAGACTTTAGGCTTTTGAAACCGAATTTGAATCGAAATAATGATATCAGGTGTTTGTTAAAACCAAGGCGAATCCATGGCTTAATATATTTCTAACTAAGGAAAGATTAAAATAACCTTTTTTTCAATTGTCAAAATGTCCAGCCAGCTTTGTCTGTCATTCCAAACCCACTCAACCCAGACCTCTCACGCCTCAAATCCAACCGAAAGACCCAGAAAAACTTGAACAGAGAGGTATCAACTTCCTGAGCTTGGGTTCTTTTAATATTTAAGATGTTATAGATTTTATAAAGAAAGATCGAACAAACAACTTGGAACTCGAAAACTAATTCAGCGATTCTTTTTAAGTTCCAAACTTTAACGAAACCTTATTTTTTTTTAAACTTTGCTTTGTTATATTGTTTGTTATATTTACTTTTATCTGTCTTCTGTTTGTAGTTAAGGGTTTGGAGGTTTTGGTCATATATGAGAGTGCAGAACACCGATCTTTTGGATCCGATAACGATTATGAATTCGGACTTCTCGCCCGGGGAAGCTTCCGGTTCTGGTTCCGATGACTTGGACTTCGGTTTTGCTTTTAACGACAGTAATTTTTCCGATCGGGTGTTAAGGATCGAGATCATGCCTGATTTGCCCGAGATTAAATCTGACGGTGACGGTTGCTCCTCCATCGCTGATTGGGCCCGTAATAGAAAGAGACGGAGGGAAGATTTGAAGAAAGAAACTGGTTCGTTTTCTCTTTCTAAAATTAAAATTATTGGTATTTTAGTTGTGTTTTGTTTTTTAAGTTTTAACAATGTAATAATGTGGTTTTGACGATTTTGGTGTTTTGTTGCAGACGTTGTCGTGCAACACGAGGAGCAAGTCTTGAACTGTAACATACCGGACACGGTGGATGGTGGAACGTATGAGAATCAACATGAAGAGGCTGAGGCAATGCTTGAAGAGTCACCTTCTGATATTGGATTGAATTCCAATCAAATTGGTAACTAAATTACATGAATTAAAATATATATACATAAACTAAGGCATTGTTTTCAGTTAATCTTTCTCTGCTACAACTCAACCTTCTTAGGTTCCTTCATGTTGTAGTTTTTTTCCTTTTTGAATATATATTTATATTTTGCTACTAATTGCATATTGTAGTCGTATTTGATTGGGAATGAGCAAATAGGTAGAAGTAAAATTATGGGTTTTTGTAATTTGCAAAAGGGAATTCTTAATTCTTCATAAGCTTTGGTATTAGAAAACAAAAATACTATTAGGAAAATTACTATCAGAGAGGGGGCCTTTAAGCTTGGATAAGTTGGTCTTTTGCTTTCCGAAAGCTTTTCTTTATGATAATAACTAGATTTAGATTGTTTTTTGCTGTTTGATTGGAACGAATGAACGTTCAGACTCATTTGATTCTTTTGCAGGGAATGATGCCACTCGTAGCAATAATTCATCTTCGAATATGGATTGTTTAACAGTCCTAAGAGTCAAGACCATACACATTAGTTCTCCAATATTAGCAGCAAAAAGCCCATTTTTTTTTAAGGTATTTGTTTTCTGTCTTTATCTTTGCTTGTTGTACTCATGATTGACTTACCATTTTGCACCTTTTTTTTGCAGTTGTTTTCAAATGGAATGAGGGAGTCAGAGCAGCGACATGTAACACTACAGATTCATGTCTCTGGTAAATGCTGAAATATTTCCTATTAGTGATCTTTCCTGGTCTTCTTTTTTTCCCCTCTCGGTATGAATTCCAATGATCTTGGTCTGCTTTATTGTGGGAACCTGTTCAATTTTTTGCATTTGGTCGCGATCTAAAGGCCATTACTTCATTATTGACTAGGTCAATATGAGCTAACATTGTTCTGTTTTTTTTCCCCGAGCAGAAGAAACAGCATTCCTGGATCTCCTTTATTTTCTGTATAGCAACACTCTATCAACAATCACACCTACTGCCTTGCTTGATTTGTTGATGGCTGCTGACAAATTCGAGGTTGCGTCATGCATGAGATATTGTAGTCGATTGTTACAGAACCTGCCTATGACCTGTGAATCCGCCTTACTGTATTTGGACCTTCCTTCTAGTGTTTCAAGGGCAGATGCTGTTCAGCCACTGACCAATGTAGCAAAGCAGTTTCTTGCTGCGAGATACAACAATGTAACCAAGTGAGCGCCGCTATTATTTACAATATTGAATACGTATTTATATTTTGTGATTTTGTTATCTATAACAACCAGGTTGCTTTCTTTTGTTTCTCATATGTGAATGCGTGACGCCTTTTGTTGATATTTATTTGGTTTCATTTTTAATTTTTTCCCCTCCAAAATAGTGGGCCTTCTTCTTTAAAACAATGGGGCAAGAAATGCTCTCTTGCATAGTTTATGTATATTTTGCTGAGGAAATTTAATAACTTGGGTATGTTTATTGGCTGGTTGAAGTGGCAAATTTTGTGAAATTAGTGTCAATGCTTCATTAACCGTTATTTTTTGGGTCCTTTTCCTGAGTTAATTTGTAGATCAAGGATTAACTAATTTGCAATATAATTATCTTGTCAGGTTCCAGGAGGAGGTACTTAACTTGCCTCTTGCTGGTATAGAGGCAGTATTTTCCAGTGATGATCTCCAAGTAACTTCAGAGGATGCTGTTTACGACTTTGTGCTGAAGTGGGCTAGGACTCATTACCTGAAACTGGAGGAACGACGTGAAGTTCTTGCTACACGCCTTGGTCGCCTAATTCGTTTTCCATATATGACTTGCAGAAAGCTGAAAAAAGTTTTAACCTGCAATGACTTTGATCCAGAACTCGCATCCAAAGTGGTGCTCGAGGCCCTCTTTTTCAAGGCTGACACACCATACCGACAGCGTGCTTATGCAGCAGAGGATGCCAATGTCACCTATCATCGCTTTGTGGAACGGGCTTATAAATACCATCCGGTCAAGGTTGTAGAATTTGAGCTACCAAGGCAGCAGTGTGTCATGTACCTGGACCTAAAGCGCGAGGAGTGTGCGCATCTGTTTCCAGCAGGTAGGGTTTATTCGCAGGCATTTCATCTTGGTGGGCAAGGGTTTTTCTTGTCAGCACATTGCAACATGGACCAGCAAAGCTCATTCCACTGCTTTGGGCTGTTTTTGGGAATGCAGGAGAAGGGATCTGTTACTTTCGCTGTTGACTATGAGTTTGCAGCAAGGTCAAAGCCGACCGAGGATTATGTAAGTAAGTTTAAAGGGAATTACACTTTCATGGGAGGAAAGGCTGTTGGCTATCGGAACTTGTTTGGTATTCCCTGGACAACATTCATGGCCGATGATAGCATTTACTTTATAAATGGCATCCTCCATCTTAGGGCTGAACTCACCATTAGACATTGAGTTTTGTGAGAGCTAGGTTTTTAAAGTATATTATGTTATGTTCCCAGGTTACTAGCTCAGTTGTATTGATTCCCATTCTTTAGCTTTTTATCCTGTGTAAATTCCTTCTGAATCATTTGAAAATTTTGAATTAATTGTAATTTATGCATATTATCATGTGTTTATATGCTAAAACTATTATGCAATTAACTTAAAACTTGCTAACTTTCACTAATAAAGCTTTTGGGAGGCCTTAGAACATCATTCAGAATGCCGTTCAGAAGAAATGAAGGAGTAAATGTATCTTTTTCACTATGAGGCATTGCTCAAACTCTCGATTATTTTGAGAGAAAAAGGGGCAGACATTTTCAAAGATAAATTTGCTGATGCCCGGTAAAAAGGCATAATCATCATGAGGTGAAATATTGCCGCTCCCCTGAAATGGGCCATTTTTTTTCCTTATTCAACTTACAAAATCTGTTCATCTTCTGCCTACTTAACAACAAAGTTTGACTAGGCTCCAGCACTGACTAAAATTTGAAACGAATTTTCTTGTTTTTATTGGAATCTTTGTTAATTTGGGCTTTGGTTTTATTGGCATGGTTACTTAATGACTGATTAATGACACTCAAAGCATGTTTCTTATAAATCAATCAAATCGCTCAACCTGTCATGTGATATGTTAGTAACTTAATACTAACTTTGTTCCCGCAGTGAACGGACTAAGCCTAAGAAGCTAAAAAACCCTCTCAATTCATTCAACACCAAGTTGACTTTGATGGCTTAATGGAGACTTGAATTTCTTGTAGCTACCAGACCCACCTCAGTTCAAGTCAACGCGTCAAAATTAAACGTCCACGATTGTCTCGACTGATGAATGGCTGGGAATTAAAACAAATCAGGGCATTCGCAATTATCTTTATCGGGTTTCATAGTTATAGGGTTGTTAAAGATGCAATACTTTTCATAGAAGAAGCAAATGACTTCTCCTTCTTTCCCTTTGGGTCCTCTCTAAAAGCATGCTTAATCACTCCGTAGAAAAAGCATCGTCATTCAACAATGCATTTTTAAACTGTTTATAATACTCCTGCATTTCTTCCAATAACTATCTGTTTTCGTGTGTTGAAAAGATTAGATAAGGCCTTTAGACATTGTGCATTGTTTACGAATTACCACTTACTTGAAAATTAACATGAGCTTGAGACTCCTGTTGTTGGTTTTTAGCTTATTTTTCTCTTCTACTGTCCACGGCCTAGACAATTTTTCCAATGATTCCCCGGATACATATCTTCAGGATTTTGCATTCGGAGCACTGGTTCTGCGCAGGCTTCAAACTGCAGCTCTATGCAAAGCTAATCTTCCGGCTAACTTGTCAAGCATGGAAGTTTCTAATGCGCGCTTCAGGAGCCTGACTTGTGGGAAAAAGGGGGCTAATTTGAGCAGCTTTCACGTCCCTTCCAGGACGACCGTCCCAGTTCCTCGTGCGAGAAGGCTGGCAATAGTCTATCAGAGCCTCGGCAACTGGTCTTCTCACTACTAAAGAGTTCCTGGTTACGCATTGGTCACTTCTGTTGTTGGTTTCATGGTTTTTGATGCATCAAACACTAAAAGGATAACACGTATCAGCCTTGATACGATGGGGAAGACTATATCAATTCATTTTTCCAACCTGAAATACCCTGATGGGATGAACTCAGCTGAAGCAAGATGTGCGGCTATTAACACTAATGGGACTGTTCACTTCAGTGACATGATGTTGCCCAATGTATGTTGCACCTCAGATAAGGGCCATTTCTCTGTTGTTCGACTGAAGAAGAAGCAGAGGCCATGGTATCCATGGGTAATAGCCGTTGTGCTTGGATTTGCTGGGTGGTTTTGACAGGTTATTTTGGTTTGGTATTTTCTTAGACTTCTGAAGATAAAAAAAAAAAAAGGGATTCAATTAATGGAAAGGCCAGCTGATGAAGGTGTAACTTTTGATAGCAGATGGGTTGGTAGCAGTAAAATCCCTTCTGCAACAGTAACTAGAACTCAGCCTGTCCTTGAGAATGGAGGTTTTCCATAGCACTTGATTAATTCATTTATCTTATATTTTACTGCATCATTTTGTGCATATTTTATTTTACTAAATTATTGTAAGTGTTTCCATAAAAGTAAATCAGAATATATACTTTTTTTTTTCCAAACTGATAGCTCGTTCTATATTAATTTGGCTTGACGAAGAGTTCTTCCATGAGAACGACAAATGCGTTTGATAAGAACTTAGAATTAAGTTGTCAAAATTTGAAATTTCAATGTGTCTCTGAAATTAAACTAAACTTTTATCTTTATCAGGGGCATCCTTGCTATGGTCTAAAGTTTTTCATTTGCCTTCTGCAACACCTTCAGCAATTAAGCTCAAGGAATCGTATGATTCACTTGCAGTTTCCCCAGCCTTAACCATATTAGATGACTCCCCACCAGGGTGAGAGCGTACACCTGGTGAAGTCGATTTTGTTTCTTCGTTTGTTTCTTCCCTTCTTCCTATTCTTTGGCGCCCATGGTTTGGCGTCAGGCAACAAGTCTTGGGACAGCCTCCTATGATTTGGGGTCAGGCAACTATTTAAGCAATGATAGCAATTGCAAATAGTCAAATACTTAATGTTTTTCTGCTTAAAATAATCCTAGAATAATATTATTACTAGTATAAATTTTGTACACTGATAGTGACAGCATCTGGTGAGCACTTTGCTGAACTATTCAAAACAACTAGTTCACATTTTGTTTAGATATGAGTAGAGGTGATACGATCTTTTGTCAAAAACAGTTGTTTTCAGATACATATAATTTCACATAATTCACATTGCATATATATATATATATATATATATAGAGGCCATAAGAATTCAGAAAACTCCCATTCTGTAGTCCATTCTTTTTCCCTGTCCACATAATAACAACCAATGTGGTTGGACTCCAGCGTGTAGGCTTTGCTCATTTCACGGGGCAAACCGCAAGCAGCATCCAAGAAACGAACATAATATTAACAAGATCCAGTCTGGAGAACTTGTTCCAGTGAATGGGGGACATCATTTTCAGTTGACA